>LQNS02276769.1:5039970-5052643 GCA_001587735.2 Parhyale hawaiensis
AGTGCTCGGTCTTCAATACTAACCGATTTCTTTGCAATACGTTGGCAGATATCCAGCGAGTGATCGGTCTTCAATACTAACCGATTTCTTTGCAATACGTTGGCAGATATCCAGCAAGTGCTCGGTCTTCAATACTAACCGATTTCTTTGCAATACGTTGGCAGATATCCAGCGAGTGATCGGTCTTCAATACTAACCGATTTCTTTGTAATACGTTGGCAGATATCCAGCGAGTGCTCGGTCTTCAATACTAACCGATTTCTTTGCAATACGTTGGCAGATATCCAGCGAGTGCTCGGTCTTCAATACTAACCGATTTCTTTGCAATACGTTGGCAGATAGCCAGCGAGTGCTCGNTATCCAGCGAGTGCTCGGTCTTCAATACTAACCGATTTCTTTGCAATACGTTGGCAGATATCCAGCGAGTGCTCGGTCTTCAATACTAACCGATTTCTTTGCAATACGTTGGCAGATATCCAGCAAGTGCTCGGTGGCAGAGAAACTCCAAGCAGAACTGGCAAGTCTGCAGCAGAAGGCAGAAAAGCAGAAAGCGAAGTGGGTAGAGGAGAAGAAACTACGCGACTTGGCAAAAGAGAACATCGCGGAGAAGATACGCAAGTTGCAGGAGAAGAAGAAGCAGTACGAGAACTTGAAGGAACTGCAGGACGTCAAGTTGAAAGTCTTGCAGAAGAAAGTCGAGGACGTGCAAAGAAAGGAGCAGAAACTACTGAGGAAGGCCCTCGAGAAAGCCGATGAAAATTGTGAAAAACCCGAGACCCCAAAAGATATTAAAAAGAAGCTGAAAGAGCAAGAGAAGGAAAAGGAAGATATCAAGGACAAAATAAAAAAAGTAGAAGAAAAGAAAGACAAAATTCAAGATAAAACAGAAGAAATCGATAAGAAAGTCAACGATAAGATCAACGTTCTCGAAAATGATAAGAAGCTCAAAAACAAAGGCAAGAAAATAGCAGAGCCGGAGAAGAAGCTTCCACCCATCCTTTCTCCTGAAGAAGTGAAGGAGCTGAAGGATAAAAAGAAAGAAGAAGCCGAGGAGCTGAAACAGGCAAAGAAGAAGCTCAAGGATCTGGAGGAGAAACTGAAGAAGGTGGAAGAGAAAGAAAAGAAACGATTGGAGACAGAATTGAAATGGAAAGAAAAAGGCCTGACTTGCATGAGTTTACTCAAGGGAGAAAATCTTAAGAAAGCGCAGAAGATCTACGCTGAACAAAAGAGGATCAGCGAGCAGACCGCTGCCGCCAGGGGGCGCATTGCTGACAAGCTCAGGGAGAAGAAAAATGCAGCTGAGTTGCAGCTGAAACTTCTGGCCAGCAAAGTGGACAAGCTGACCCGAGTCCTTGAGAAGCAGGCGGTGGCCAAAGAGATGGCAAAGGCCATGGCCAGAGACTCCCAAAAGTCCCCTTGCACCCAGTAATGATGGACAATCTTTCTGATGGATCCACTTTTGAGGTGTAACGTTGTTTACCAAGGAAATGTAGTTTTCCTTTTATTTGATTTAACTTTGAGTGTGATTGGTTACCACTTTTTAGCTAAGTAAGCTGTGGGTTAACACTTTTTAATTTATTTTATAGACATTAGTAACAGACACACGGCGATTAAATAATTTCAAGTCAAATCCAAAGCTGATAGATTGAAAGCTGAAAATTCAGAGTCGATTCATGAAAATCTTCAGTTCAAAGAGTAAACTTCAAAACTCTTAGTCACATTATAGCCGATTTCAATTTTCATTTCAGACGACAAGCAAAAGTTGCCTGCCTGTGTTCTCGCTACCTTGCATTGTAGAAAATGTAATCCTCAATGTTCTAATTCCCGTAATGGTACTGCTATCCTGCAGTAAGTCTACGATCAGTATGTGCAATAGACCATCAATGTGTTTGACTAGTCCCAGAGGCCTCTTCTATCCGTTTCTACAATGTACACAATTATCTGGTGGACGTCGCAGTGAAAACGCCCCAAAAAATAATATATATATATATTCATATGATGTGGAGAAACTACTTTTCCCAATGTTGCTTTATCGACTTGCGGGTAAAGCATAAAGTTTTCCCCAGCTTTAATTAATAATAATAATTAATAATTTAATTAATATCAGCGATCGAAAACCTCCGACAGACTACACCTCGATTCAAGCCTCCATTGACTAGTAGAGCGGCCTCATTAATATTCGGAAATACGGCTACACATCATTTTGGCAGCACTGACATACTGTAAATAGTGAAAGTATTATTCTCGGCTGCAAGGAAGATACTTTTACTGCTGGTACTTAAATTCGCTACTGTATTTCACTCATAGAAAATGCACTCAGAATTCGCAATACCTATTATATAGTGAGTTAAAGTAAACTTGCAGCATTCCTTGCTTATTGCGTTTTCAAAATCTACTTGTACACACCGCCTTTAAAAATGACGGCAAAGAACTTGTGTCGGAACCTCTTCCATTTCATGCATGTGCTAATGCTGCTGCTAATGGAAAGAAATTGCTCTTCACCCAATGCAGCTGCAGCTTGCTTTTTTCTTTTTTTTTTCTTTTTTAATTATGCTAGTTACGAACAGCAGTGCTAGTTCCTCATATGGAGAGCACAGCCACGTGTATTCAGATCACAGTTCATTTACGTCCTCTATTTTCTTCAATACTTCAAAATTGTGATGTCAAGCCAATAGCGCCATTGTGGAATTACCCAAGATTCCTCGCTGCAAAAAGAGTGTCGCTATTGGCTTTATGTCACAATAGTACTGAAAGTTGACGCCACAAGATCAAAAATTTTAATATATACAAAGTCGACAAATAAGAATTAACGTTAACCCCATAGCGCACCATGGTCATTTGCCCTTTAGGTCCCACCTTGTCAACATTCCAAGCTTTGGTTATCTTAAATAATAAAATTTTTCTTAGACATCCTGTATAGCTTTTATTAGAAATTTTCTGAGGATGGGAAAAAAGGATTCCCGAAACGTTAATTCTTATTTGTCGACTTTGTATATATTAAAATTCTGAAAGTTTGTACGGCCATACGCGCCATTGCTCAGATCTGTCATTACCCTCTTACGGATATGAACGATGATCCAGAGCAGATCCACCGCCCCCCCCCCCATCCTCGACTGCATTCAAGTAGACTACTTTTGCTTCTGAGAATATTACTATTTTCAATACTACCAGAGTGAAACTTGAATTAATTTTGATCTCTTCCCACGCGTATCCACGATACAAGATGGTGCTCTGCACCATTTGTGTTGCCAATGGTTTTTTTCAATTGTCAGTCTTGGTATTCTGCACAGTTAATATTTTCAGTGTTCTACACCCTTGGTATGATTAGCACCCGGCACGTTTTACTATTTTAATCATTCTGCACTCAATGTAATTCGGTATTCTGCACTCTTAGTAGACCCAGAATTTTCTCCAGGTTGTAGTCTCACTATTCTGGACAGCTTGGATGGGTATATTGCTCCATTTGAAGTGTCACTACTCAGTACCTTTTGAATTTAAATTATTTTACACCAGTTGTAGTCCCATTGCTTAGCCACATTTGTCATAAATATTCTGTACCGTTTGTATTTTGAGTATTCCGCACCATTTGTGTTTTCGGTATTGTGCACCGTTTGAAGTTACACAATTCTGCACCGTTTGTATTTGAGTGTTCTGCACCGCTGGTATTTTCAGCATAATACTCCGTATGTAGTCTCACTACATTGCATTGTTTATTTTTTGAACATTTTGCACCGTTCGTGTTCCATTTTTCTGCACCGTTTGTATTTTGAGTGTTCTGCACCGTTTGTATTTCCAAAATTTTACAGCATTTGCGGTTTCAGTAGTGTGCACAGTTCGTATTTAAAATTTTTTGCGCTGGCTTTTGAGCATTCTTCTCCTTTGGTATTTGCATTATTCTACATTGTTTGCATATTGGCAGTTTGCACTGTTTCTATTTTCAATACTGTGCACTGAATGAAGATTATATCTCTGAAACGTTGTTAATGGAATGATTTTGCATTATTCATTTTCTCGCTATTCTTCTCTAAGTGAATTATTAGTTAATTTCTGTTTATTTTCTCAAAGCTGTTATGCCCAAAGGTTAATGTGGTCTTGATTACCAGTAAAACATAATACCTATTATAGTTTTACCTAGTTTTATTAAATCCTTCGTAATAGCTGGCAGTTCTATATTCCATCCTAATCCCAAGCGCAATTTTCACTTAGTCCATTGGGAGAATCTGATATTCCTTTTCGAGATCAACAAATATCAACTTAAACGTCGTTTTTATAGTTGTTTCGCACCACCTTGTTCTTTATATAGTTGTTGAGCACTACCAGTTTCCTTATTTAATTATTCAGTAACGCCGTTTCCTTACATAGAAGTGTAGTACCACCTGTTTCCTAATAATATATGATTGTTAAGTATCACACGTTTCATTAAATAATTAAATTAGATAGGCGGTAGTAGACAAACCAATAGGCCCATTCCCAAAGAGACACCGGAACCCACGCCCCGGCCCTCTATAAGTTGTTTATCACAACCTGTTTCCCAAAATAAGTGCTAAGTATCACCCATTTCCTTGCTTAGTTATTCATTTCCTAATAACATGCAGTATTATTGACTCTTCTAAATGAATAAACCATGTCAAGTTATTGGTTTTATTTGACTATCTCGAGTAGCACTAATGTCTCACAAACGTCCAGAAGATATGCAGTCATGGTCCCTAAGGGATTGATACCTATGCCTCAGTTAAGGCTGGTACCTGTACATACGCTAGACAAAAGCTGAAGAACTTAAGCAAACACACAAAGCATTCTGCCGAAAATTCTGCTTCCCTATCCACACGTGAAAATGGTCCGACGGTCGCAAGACATCTATCTCCATTCTCAACGCCAGCGTTGCCATGGCTACAGGCCTGACAAAAATTAATATAACAACCTGTGTTATGAAATAGGTTTCGCAGCTAATTAACTTGAATAATTAATGTCGATTATATATACAGACTGAAGTAGAGTTTGTTCTCATTCTCTTCGACGATGCATGGGTAACAATGAGTACTACTTTCGTCATTAGATTTTTCCCCTGCGAAAGTACGCATACGTAACTACAACGTATTATAACACAAGGACAGGCTGGTACGCTATATTGTAGCCAAAAGAAACTAACTGGAGATGTGCTATAGAATTGCTGTCGGTTTTAATAGCGAACATATGGGACAAAGAAGTCACTGATCACAGTGACGAAGGGACTGGCGTATAATGTAAACAATTGGCAGAAAGTGCCCTGAGACGGAGGGAGTGTCACTCATTCTACCGCGAAGTGCCATGTTGGCTATATGGCTAATTCAGGTTCGGCTTACTGAAAAGCGAGAATGGTTTCCATGTAAGAGCAAGCAATGGCTTTCTGATGTAAATCTTTACTCACTGGAAGACAGATATCTTTATTGGAGTAAAGGGTAAATATATTTTCATGTATTCATTCCTATTTAGCGGGCTATTGCGCAGCCCTTGGAAAACCACTGTTTGTCATTTTGATTGATAAAATCAACAAATCTGTATAGCCCATAGGATTAAGCGTAATAGTGTGCAAAATTCGGCGACGGCACATCTTGCTAAGCACTTTAACGGCATCGTAGCGGCAGCAGCTGTGTGAAGACGAACAAACTACTTTAAGAATGGTAAGTCTATCGGTATATGCCACTTGAAGCGGCTTCAGCATGTACTATCGGTATATGCCACTTGAAGCGGCTTCAGCATGTACTATCGGTATAGGCCACTTGAAGCGGCTTCAGCATGTACTATCGGTATATGCCACTTGAAGCGGCTTCAGCATGTACTATCGGTATATGCCACTTGAAGCGGCTTCAGCATGTACTATCGGTATAGGCCACTTGAAGCGGCTTCAGCATGTACTTTGAATTATACGTGAATGAAATATTGAGAGAAATTTGAAAAAAATGAACGTTAAATTAATTCGAAAATAATAGAGTATAAAATAGTGAGTAATTTCACGCTCTTATATAACTCAAATAGCTGCAGAGGTATAAAACTGTGAACTAATGCCGCATCAAAGGGACATCACCACAGATGTTCTAAAAATTTTGTATTGATATTTGTTTAATGTATAGGTACGCAGATGTTCAGGTAAATAGAATTTTCTCGAGGGCCCAACGTCTGCCTGAGTTCGATTTAGCAATATGATAGTTTACATGGTTTAGGTTTCTGCGTAAATCTTCGATGATTTTTAATACTAGGTAGATTTGAACATGTCTTTGAATTCCCTGCAATTTAGGCTCGTCGCTGCCATCTTCCAGGTGCGACATCGTTACCTGCCATGTGCATGTTAAATTTAAGATTTGATTAAATGTCGGAGGTTGGCTGTCCGGCTGATGTTCGGTAGTGAGCGTTGCTGGTGCGGCGTTGGGATTTTGTATTCCATGTGTGTACTCAGAGCTGGGCAGTATCTAGATACTTTGTATCTAGATACTTTTTTGTATCTAAATACTTTTCAAATGTTGTATCTAAATGAAGTATCTAGATACTTTTTGCCTGTATCTAGATACAAGTATCTAGATACTTTTTTAGATACTTTTTAGATAATAATAAATTATACCTATTATTATACATGAAATATTGTAAATGCAATAATATTCAGGTTCATAAAATAATGATAAAGCCGATAACTAAGCGAACAAGAGATGGCAACCCTGAACATGTTCTGTCACGTTGGNTATTAATTTTTTAGAAGCCTTCTTTTATTTTGTTTATTGAAGATTTGCTTGGAATTGGGGTAACATCCACCAAAATATACGGCCTAAATTATACTTTGCATTTGAATGTTATTGCAAAAAAGTCAATATACCCATTGACTACGGAACTTCAATGACATTGCCCATTTCTTTTAGAGACATGATATTTTATCACAAACAAATGTGATCAACTATTTAGTCTCTTTGCCGGAAGTAAATGTGCAACAGTCATTATTATTGTAATCACTAATCTACTATACAACAACAGTATTATAAAGGAACAGAATTGTATCCACCTGAATTACATAATTTTTAACCATATGAACTAGTAAAACTATTAAATTCAATTGTAAAAATAAAAGTATCTAGAATTGTATCTATAGATACTTATAAGTATCTGTATCTAGATACATTTGTAAAGTTGTATCTAGTATCTGTATCTAGATACATTTTATGGGTGTATCTAGTATCTAGATACATTTTTTAGTATCTATGCCCAGCTTTGTGTGTACTATAATTTCGTGTAAAACTAATCCCTGTTACGTGATACATTATTTAAAATTCGAGCAGGCGAGTGGGATAGGCGTATTTCGAATAACAATCTTAATGGAGCTGTAGAACTTTTCATCATTAGTACAAGAGCTAATAAAGAAGCAGTAGCTCAGTTGTCAGCTCGTTACTTCCATATATGTACTTTTATATCTCATTACTTTCTCATAATCTTTGATTTATTAATTAATATTTTAAAATTAAAATATCTATTATTCCGTATCCCAACACGCCTAACGTTCATCTTTACCATACTTTAACAAACCAGTTTGCTGATTAAACCAGCGAATCGAGTGCAAAAATACGACATGCTTCATTCTGAAATTTTTTGCCATAAGTATAGGTAAAGTTTTTTTTTTTTTTAAATCAGACGTCGATTCTGCGGTCCAAGGTCTCAAAAGCGCTAGCGTGTGGTACCGGCTTAAGCGAACCCCTGGTATCAGTGAAGCCTCACATGTTGAAACCTTTGAACCCTCTCAATCAGGCGCATGCGCCGTAGATAAACAAGCACTGCCCAGTAACCAGTTTGATCTCACTGCAGTGGGTGCCAAGTGTGAGTCTCTCTCACGCTCTGAACAGGTGGTACCCCTGCTCCCTGGCACTCAGGGGTGCCATGTGCTGCTGTACAGGCCAGGCTCTTCTGTAGCACTTGCTGCATGATTACTGCGTGAGAACGGGCGCATGATAACTTAATTTAGTCCAGCCGAAGCTATTTTAGTTTTGGAGTCAAACGTTCCTATTTTATGTAGATTGGTGTAACTCAGCCCAACGACAGCCATCTAAGTATATAGCTTATTCCACCAACTTAAGGTATAGTTTCATTTATTTTATAAAAAAATAAAATCTGGATGTATTTTTCCTTTAATTAAAGTCTGAGATACCTTAAACATGCATATTAAATGTCTTCTGAGCAGGATTGCATTCTCGGTAAGATGCTACTAAAAAAATAGCATGAAGAAGAAATATTTTGGGAATCAGATTTTATATCCACTAGCAACGCCACTAAATGTTATATTCCTCAAGAAAACTCACTTTTGCTTTGCTACAGACGGCTGTATAATTATGAAAACGAAGATGTCCTGGCAAACGCCGCATTGATGCGGCTGATAAGATAATTAGTGGAAGATAAGAACATTCAGAGGTTGAACTGCCCCACAGTGGCGGGGATGGTAATCGTGAAAGTAATTATTAAAAATTAATGTAACGTTTATACCAATATGCATATGCTATATACGTATGTACATGATGTCCCGTAATTTTCCATAGATGCCTGACTAGATGCATTTAAATATATAGAGCAGTAAGTAAAAGACGTCATAAGGACATGTATTGAAAGCAGTCCAATGGTTACGAATACACGCAGCAAAAAAAAAAAAGGAAACTGTTTCAAAAAGCCTTTATTCTTGCTATGTAGAGAGACTTATGGGGCATCCTGTATTTTATGAAAATTATTGATTATATTTATATAATATTTCTATGTATGTAAATATTTATTTAAAATGTTATTAAAAGAAAACGCCTGCCGGTGGGATTACAGTGTTGGTAACGGCTGACGGGTTGAGGTTCTATTATATTACATTACATACGCCGGGAAAGACGTTGGCAGACTACAGGGACAATTTATCGTCTGTTTACATATCTCAAAACTTCTGTGCGAGGCTCAGTACCTGGCATTCACCCCTAGCAGCATCCTGGAAAACCTGAGTGAATTTCAACTTAAGTACTTTTCAAAGGTATCTTGGGGACCAACTTTCACTGATTAATACCGGAATCACGTCATATAATCGCACGCTCAGCTTACAAGTGGCCGTTCAGCTGGCACGTCACCCTGATTCATAGCGAAAGTTGGTAGCAAAGATGTCAATAGAAAGTACTTAAAATGAACGACATGTAAGTTGAGCGTCCGTACGCAAGTTGGGCGTGCGATTTCACAGTGTGGCTCCAGCCTAAGGCACCCATAAATACTATAAAAAAAAAACATAAGTAAACTAACGGCGAGAGCTGTGCAGCTTTTGTGATCATGCATACAATTAAATTGCTTACGTGAAGTCGATGACTCAGAGCATATTCGATTGGGTCGTTAAAGTTGAACTGAGCTAAGCTCATTTGACTTGACCTGTCCAGAAAAGCCGACAAGAATCTCAGCTTCGTCACTTTGAGTCGTGTTGCAGCAGCAGCAGCCTGATTATGTTGAGGATACTGAAATCTCTATTTTGCGGAATAATTCCAAATTCTCATAATTCTCACAAATTCCATGTTCTCACAATTCCAAATTCTCACAATTCTCGCAAATTCCAAATTGTCACATTTCCAAATTCTCAGAATTCTCACAAATTCTCACAATTCCAAATTCTCACAATTCCAAATTCTCACAGGTAACTGATTACGATCAGCGACTGAAACTGGAATTAATATGTCGAAACCAAGGAACCTCTCTGAAGATTCGAGCAATAATTCAAGTTTAAAAGGCTTAATTTCACTGCGTGATCGAACGCACCGAGTCCCTAGCTAAATTTTCTTCGGCCCTTTAAGCTATTGCCTGCGTCCCTTCAAACGATGACCTGCGTCCCTTTTAGCTATGACCTGCCTCCTTTTTTAGCTATAACCTGCTTCCCTTTTAGCTATGACTAACGTCCCTTTTGCTATGACCTGCGTCCCTGTTAGCTAGGACCTGCGTCCCTTTTGCTATGACCTGCGTCCCTGTTAGCTAGGACCTGCTTCCCTTTTAGCTATGACCAGCGTCCCTGTTAGTTATAGCCTGCATCCCTTTTAGCTTTGAGCTGCGCCCTTGTTAGTTATGACTCGCTCCCGTTTAACCTATGACTTGCGTCCCTATTAACTATGACCTGCGTCTCTTACAGCTATGACCTGCAGGGCGGTTAAAAAATCTACCGTAGAAGTGTTGTAAAGAAACAGTTTCCTATCAACCTCGTCAATTCTGTAGTTTAATTGGCCTAAACAACAAGCTACTGCACTTGACCTAATATAAATATCAGTTTCATAATTGAAATACTAGCTAAAACGTTCCCTCAGTAAGCGTGAGTTTCATAAATCAAAAGTTACTGCACGTAATCCTCGATATAACCCTATTCGCTCTATGTTGCTTTATTATTTACATTTAAAATTTGCACTTTCAGGTAGTCGATATAATATTATGTATTCCTGATATAATTGTACGTATTAGTGCTCGGTGGCACTAATACCTAAGCAATGAACTGCATAAAAAAAAAACAAGTACGACCTCTCTCGAAGATTAGATGTATCCCACAGCGCTGCTGCTACCCTCACTGCGTGGCCCAGATTCCAAGAGGGAAACTGTTACTGTCGAGAGCTACCCTCGCAGCGCCGCCTCTAAATGCGTGTGTATGTAGCATATTACATATATATATATACACACCTATAGAGTGAACACCCACACCAATAGACTTTGTTTACTCATCCTGAAACCGGTTATATCGGGAACACGTTAGAAGCATGTCGCTCAAGTGTTGTAAGCGGTGCGAGGAATGAGTTTCCCTCACATTTTCCTCATTAATTCGATTGATAGGTCTGAGATTGCTTCCTATATTTTATAGAATTTTTCTCTCCTTAATTTCGGCAAAATAAGCTTAACATTTGGTTGGTATATCGATCAGTCAAGTAAATCTTTGTCAGCAGTGAATGATATTCACACTTACATGTGGAATCCATTTTGTAGGTTCTCTCGATAATGAAATTGTACTTGCGGCTGCTGAGGATTAATTTGGCTGATCGGTATATCTCTTCCACTACATAACTGTCTTATATATTTATTGTTTGCAGAACCAGTTCTGTAAAAAACCACAAGTAGAATATCGCTGTATTTACAAATAATAACTAGAGGACTCTGAGAACGCATACCTCCGCCAAGCGAGGCAACGGTAAGAACAAAAAAATTCAAATTGGCTCTGAAACCATGATTTCTTTTGTATCAACTTCAAACTTCAATCATTTGTGCCTTTTGATAATAATAACAACAGCTTGTGCAATTTTCTTGAAGATCCGTTTATAACGTTTTGAGTTATTCTGCTAACAAACGTTATGACAAACATCAGTGAAACATACAAACGAACGAACCGATCTGCACCAAAATATAATCATTTATGTCTTTCAACATTAATAACAGCCCTTATAAATTTCATAGAGATCCATTGATTATATTTTGTGTTATTATGCTATCAAGCATAAAATTAAGAACAGTGACAAACCAACGAACGAACGGATCATTACTAAAATTTAGTCACTTACTATTTGTTATATACCTAACAATTCATGTTAATTTCATAAAAATCCATCCTTCACTTTCTGAGTTTTGGCATTAAGGAAAATGAGGCAGACACACAAACAAACAAACGGATAGACATATCTCTGGGCCAAAAGTTAATCATCTGTTTCTCCTAACATACAGTACCTAACAATCCCTGTAGATTGCGTCCAAATCGGTTCAAAACTTTTTGATTTATCTTGGTGACAGACAGACAAATACGACGAAAACATAACCTCTTTGGTTGAGGTAATTAGGTAAGAGAATTACTTTAACGGGTAAGCCCGCCTGTTTGAAGGCGGCAGGTGCATGTAGCTGATGGCACGGTATTTTAGCAATAGAACCGTCCGTAATGAGACCAGCTGATCGGTAAGCTGTGGATGTTGCCGCTACTATGAGGAAAGTACACAGAATTCCTTTTTAAAATTTTAAAAATATAGGTGGGCATCTACGGCCCTTTGCAGCCCAACAAAAAAAAAAAAGTTGAAACAGCCAAATATACACCACTAGACCTCCGCCCACTGTGTTTTTTATTATTATTTATTTTTTACCCCAAGTTGATGATGATGCCCGCATTTGTTTCAAGATCGAGTACCCAGCAGAGCTGAATTTCGATTTCGATCACCTCAAGCGTAATTGGTTTGTGATTAACGCCTAAAACTCGACTAAAAGAATCAGACACTCAAAATTTACTTATGGCTAAGTCAAAGTTCATGGAATGGATTGACTCGCTAAAATGCAGTTAGTATAAGAGAGAGATAGCTGGCAGTAAGCGGATCCCAACCCATTCCCGGAAAGGAAGCCACTAACACTGCAAGGCCCATGAATATTATTATTGACGTCATAGTGCTCAGCAGTGGTGCTCAGCAATGAGCACGAGACAGAAGTGAATGATGCGCTATCTCTTGATGCAGTTGGGCCAATTGAGGATGCTTTTACCTATGATGAGGTTACACGCGCATGCAAAGCACTAAAAACAGGCAAGGTTGCCGGAGCTGATAAAATTCCTCCTGAGGTGTTCAAGTATGCTTCACCTAGATTAGTTACATTATTAGTATCATTTTTCAATGGATGCCTACGGATGCAGTACATTCCCAGTCCTGTTATG
>LQNS02276769.1:5068311-5090587 GCA_001587735.2 Parhyale hawaiensis
TTCATTCTCTTCCTATTTTTTCTTTTTTCACCTTTCTTCCATTTTCCTCTCTACCTACTAACATCTCTCCCACTATCATCTAATTTTCTCCTCTCTTCACTCCACTCACCGTTGAGGGTCAGTCTGCGTTCAAGCGCAGTGGCAATAGGAGGGTGGCTGCGCTCGGGCGTCCTGTGATCAGCGACCTCGTCTGCAGGGAAGCTGCACTCGGAAGTTGTCAATTTGTCGACGCTTCAGAACCAGGGAGTGACGGTTATTTGGGCGTTGATGTTTTATTTCATGTTATATAGCGAAATGTTTTCATTTACTTATCCAATTCAACCCATTTAATAATACAGTAACTGGGAAGACGCCAAAGTCAAGAAAACTATTTCCTTTGAGCCGAGCTTGCTCTAATTATCATCAAAATATTATTGGTATATAACCTTCATTGTCATCATTTTCTACAAAAATCTGACTTGGAAATAGTTTCGCCTAAAAAGAAATACCTGCCAATAGCGAGGAAAACGTTATAATTTACACACATTCATAAATTCATTACAGGTCACCCACTGAACTCCTTCACTTCTAAGTCTGTAAGAGAGTAATAATATTAACTGCACAAAACAAAAGAATCTAAAAAATGAATACATTTAAATGCTGGTCATGTAGTTAGAGACTTTATAATGTTACCCATATAGCCTATTCCTATATGTTGTATATAGGTTATACAGTCTTCATAATCTGACCTCAAAATCAAAGCAGCTATTGCCGGAATGTTAGCCGTAGTATTTGTTAAAGTTATATTTTAAATTTTGACCCACAAATATAGAACTTCCAGTTGTACGTTTTTATAAATTTATTAATTATTGTTTACATGAAAAAGTACACGAGATGAATATAAAATATACTGTATTCATATTACATATCACATTAATTTCAAATCTAAATGAATCTATGTATGATAATAAAAATACAGTATTTTGCTTATTCTTCTAAATTACTCCCAACACTTTTTTGCTTGTATGAATTATATTCACGTCTTCATGAATTTTCATTCATGCTTATTCGTTTTCAAATTGTAGACTCATAATATCAAATATTTTGTTACATGCTTGCTATTAACACTTTTGTACCTACTGTACACGTTTGTATTTAGATCTTACAATAATTTACTCTTGATCCTAGAGAAAAAACACTAACGGTATTTCCCCTTCGAAAAGGTTCATCCTATTTTGACTCCATTTAACACCGGTCAAATTTAGCCAAAGACTCAAACACAGGTCTGGTGGGGAACCATGTCAGTTAAAACGTCTGTTTTTTAACCCTAATAAAATTCTTGGCCGCCCCAAAAATCTAGATAGAAAAACTGCTTCTAGGGCTGCCCAAAAATACTGCGCTGTGAAACTGATAGCTACTTTGCATCAACTGGACTGCGGATTCTGTTAGGTGTTTATTTTATTACCTCCGCCAAGGAACTTCTGTTTTCCTCGGGTTTGTCTGTCTGTGTGTTGTTCTGTTTATCATTAAGATAACTCAAAAAGTTCTGGACGGATTTTGACGAAACTTACATGTATTGTTAGGTGTGTTAGGAGGATCAGATGATTAACTTTTGGTGAAGATCTGTCCATCCGCCTGTTTGTTTGTTTGTCTGCCTATTTTGTTAGTATCATAACTGAAAAATTATTGACGGATTTTTATGAAATTTACGTGAGTTGTTTGGTATATTACAAAGAGAAAATCATCTAATTTTTTATGATCTGTACGTTTGCTAGTTTATTTGTATCTGTGTATGATTTTTGGCTTGCTAGAGCAAAGAATTATGGATAGATCTTTATGAAATTTACAGGAATTGTTAAGTATGATAAAAGACATAATTGATTAAATTTTCGTGATGATTGGTTGGTCTGTTTGTGTGTTTGACTTATGTTAGTTAGAATGTTTGTTAGCAGCATAACTGAAAAAGTTATGAACGGATCTCCAAGAAAATTACAGAAGCTGCTAATGCTGTCAAAAGGCACAAATTATTAGATTTTGGAGTTTATATAAAGAAAATTATGGTTTCAGAGCCAATTTGAATTTTTTGGTACCGTTGCCTCGCTTGGCGGAGGTATACGCTCTCAGAGTGCTCTTGTTTTTGTATAGTTTCATACGGAACATCCCGTACCGGATAAAGCTAAACTAAATCCAGTATTTTATACCACTCGTTACATATATCATATCCAGACACTACGCTCTGCCATGCAGAGTTACAATTCATACTTTTTTTGTTTCAATACAACAGTCTTGAGTTCAAGTGTTGTAGTACTGTAATGTTCTATTTCCTTGGTAATTTTATGCGTAAATACTCTCATGTTTTGATACTCTAATGCTTCAATACTCTACTAATGTAATGATATCCAATACCGTAATACGTTTTACGACAATTGAATAGGTACTTCAACGTGTGACGTGAGAGCGCTATGGCAGTTGTAGAAAATTTTCTCAACATTTTTCGATAGTTTTAAGCAGCATTTAAGCGAACTTACGATTTCTTTCATCTCTTTTTTTTTAACCCGCAATTCACCAAGTCCTACGTCGGTAGACTAGATGTGACGTACGTACAAAAGACTCCGACGGCGCGGGGGGGGGGGGAGATGGTTATTCAGGGACCAAAATTTCGTAGAAACCTTGCCTAGTACGCCTAGGCTGTGGTTCCTAGTAGAAGAAATGCTGGGAAAAGGACCGTTTACCCCGTACAGATACCTCCCTAAAAAAGGTGCGCACGGACACACAGTCGCGGTGGAAAACTATACATTCCCGCTAATACTTTACGTGCTGCAATAACTGTATGTCTGGGTGTAATAAATCATCAATAGCAGGGGGAGCTACTACTGGTGGGTCGGGGATCACCTGTGTCTACGTCACGATTCCTTGCAGCAGGTCAACTGTTTGGCAAACTTGATATCTAAGGTTCCGGTGTTTCGGGTGGTCCTCAGAATAAATTCTAACTGGTTCCATCCGCTTCTTTAACTACTGTCCGAATATTTTCTACGACCCCAGCAACCACCTCCTCCCCCGGTCATTGGCCTCATACTGACAGCCTCATGAGCCCGGTCCCACGTGTCATATCAGTGACGTCATAGGCGCAGATAGCGGTGCACTGTTGCCAACTGCTCTGTTTTTGACAGATGACTGCATGAAGCGCTCGTTGCTATAGAAACTACAGGACTTTATCGGCTCAATCGACAAGTTATCTATGCATCGCACGGCTTCTGTATTTATTGCACAGGAAAGAGTTACAGACGGGTCTCGAGACGCATAGATAAACGGGATTTCCCCGAGAGGGGGAACGAAAGTTCAGAAAATCCCTAACATTCAAAAAAAAAAAAAAAAAGAAGAAACTAGGCGAAGTTAAGATATTTTATCAGAATGTTTGGTTGATAAGAGGGCCAGAATAGCACCATGTAATCCGACTGAGGGTCGAGTTTAACTGTAAAATCACGCTTCGGCTTGCGTCAGCGATCGGTTTACCCGAAGAGTGCGCATTGATAAAAAGAACATTTGATCGTTTTACCGAGGGAAGCTGGATTCAGTGTGGTTCAGTTCATTGAGGGCTTACTGGCTTTTTGATATACATTTAGGTGGTCAAACTCCAGTGATTCTCTGTAGCACGCGTGCTATATAATATTACACGACAGTGAAATATTTCTCCGTGAAGTGAATCGACACACAGTCTAAGGAGTGGTCATGTCTTGTTCCATGTAGCTGTAATCATTTAAGTTAAAAATTTTTATTGTTAGGTACTTAATATTAGTACTTTTGAACCTAGAGAACGTCTATCAAGTACTTGAAATTAAAAATTTTGAATTTAAATGTTACAGCTGCATGAAACTAGAGCGGTCTACCTTCATCGGGAAGTACTGTACTTACACTAACTCATGTTAACTATAGAAAATAAAAATAAAAAATTGAGTTGCATCTATGGCCACTAAAATCATCCGACATTATCACTGTACAGCACGTAAGGCAAATTCTGTTCACTTTGCCATACATTTAACTACTTCATAGATCTTCAAATTACGTCCTGGTACCTTGGAGCCTATTGCACGCGACAAACTTATTTTGCAGCTAGCTATGACGACAGAAATTTGCTGGAAAAACAATTGAAGTAATAGCACATATAACGCGTAATTAAAAATTTCTTTTTTTTTGGCCGAGATATCAATATATATAATGTTCAGTACATAGTGAACAGTATGCGACAATCTGTTAAGAACACTTTTTCGAATACAAAACAGCAGCCAGAATACGTAGAGAAAGAACACAGAACAATCGTAAATTAAAATCATATATTTTACAGGACATTTCTTCAATAACTTTACTGATATCGATCGTGCCATAAAATTTGCAGAATGTTCATCGAGTATGTTGTCCTCGGCAAGGAATTTTATGAATTTCTGTTGAACAGATAACGCACAGGGACGTACATTCTACTAATTAACCGAACATACCGGAATAAATACTTGACCCTTATTCATAAAAGTCGGTTTAGCAGATGGTCGGCATAATGCCTTATTAACCAACTGACGGTTACGTAGTGAAACTTTCACTCGCAGCCTACCCGAAAGGTCCGGTTTAGCGAGGGAATTTAACAGCAACAAAAAGGCTAACGTAGCATGACTAGACTATATATGTAGTGAGGTTTGATTTATCAAAGACATTCTGTACAAGACGACAGAGAAGAATTAAATGTTTTGATCATTTGACGTCAATACTAACTAAAAATCATCATTTATGCTATAGAGTCACTGTATACAATCGTAAGCACAACTTGATTAGCGAAATACAGCGATGAAACTATGACTATAATAATAATAATGATGATAATAATAATAATAATAATAATAACTTCATTTGCGGAAGTGCAGCTCCAATATCATTCGGATACATTGCAGAAGTCGGTAGCATCGATACGGCAGCACGAACGACAAGCGAGCTGCCTGTCCGCTCATCAAACACTGCGTGCGATTGTACAGTGTGGCTTCGGCACACGAAACACTAACTTGCGATCTCTTCAGACAATTAATTCGTCATCGATTAATCAAATCTAAGTTACTTGACTTTTGTTAATGCACCCTTAAGAGTTGCTCTATATCTACAACTTTGGATAATTTTAATGCTTAAATTTCGAACCAAATGAGTTGGAGATCACCGGAGTTCAATCCAGCTCACACGTAATCAGTTTGCAATAAAAACTTTTAATTCATTTTAGATACTGCTGATCGTACACTCAAGATCGAAGTTGAGATAGAGGTAAAGTCAAGCTGATCGCACACTCGAGCTGAAAGATCCCCGTGCACTGGTTCGAGCTGGCATCATAGGAATGCACGGCTGCAGCCGACCACAGATTGTCTGAGCTACGGCAGCAAAGACGGAAGGCCCTCATGCGACTACTGCAACCTCGTTACCATCCCCATTTCTGGTTAGGGCCGGTACACCTGCAATAGCGTCTGAACGCCGAATATAGTTCAGCAAGCACTGCACCAAAATATCCTCATGTGCCGGCCAAACAGGCTCGAACTTCCGCGCTTTGAAGCTATAAGAGCCCAACACCCTTGCATCATGGCACTGCAGGAATAAATTGAAACCTAGTTGTGTCAGATTATCTTAATTACAGAGCGCGAATGGAAGATTTCCTATCTCCCCCACGTCGTCGGAAACCACATGGATGCATCAAACTCTAACGTACGTTGCTTCAAATTCACTAGTTTTTGGACTATTACTTTATCCGCAGCATAAAATCATTTCTTAGTCACTCTGCTGTATGAATTTTATCTTTACAAATCAAGATATAAAAGCATGAAATTTGCAGCAATTTTGACGATACGCTTGGATTTTGACTGATTGATTTCTAAAAGGCAACTTATGTCATTTCTGTCGGGCATGTAGTGTTTTTTGTTACCTTCTTGGGATATTTCGGTCTTGGAAGGTTTTTCTTGATCTCCCTTAATAAAGTCTGGTATTTATAACACATTTTCTATCCATTGGATAATATAAGTATCTTGACGTCTGTTAATACTGCCCAAGTAATATTCTTGGCCGGACAATATACTCATAGACAATACAAAAATATATATGTATGTATGTTTCCAATGTCATTTCATTTTTTTATGACTATTATTGTACTTTGAAACTTAGACAACAGCATGCTGGTGCACGGACTGTGTATCATACAAATAACTGTATATTCAAAATTAAAAAAAAAAAGTTATCTGCATGAAGGTTAAACACGTTCTTGCTGGGTGTATTGTACCATATAGACAGAGAAATACTTGTTGTCACTTAGCTCGTAATGCAATTCGAAGGCTAATTGCATAAATTAAGCAACACTAATATACTAATGACATTTATTTCCAAAGTAATTGCTTCATATGTAAAAGATCTTCCCAAGTGCATAGTTTTAACTTCTAGATGCGCATTTTCCAACTCAGTCAATGGCTAAAGTTACCCTAGGCGTTAGACTTGAAACAAGCCGTGAATTTTTCTTTAATAAAATAAACAAAAAAACACACCCCAATTACATAGTGTATACTAAAATTTCCCTGTCATATTTGTGGCCTAAAAGATTTTTATAAATATGCTGCACACTGTAAAATACATCGACCTTCGACCCCTCGTGATGGAAAAATTTGGCTATCGAAACACATACCAATTGCAACCACGATAATTTATGTATCGTGAATATAATTTACGACAAATTCTCCCATGCAACTTTTGCGTTGTTAATACATTCTTTATTGTACAGAGTAACAAAGTTCGCCTGGTTAATATATTCATATAAATTTTGACTCTCTCTTGATTTATGTTGGACAACATTTCTTGATAAACAAGTTATTTACTATTATATATGGCACACAAGGTTGACGCTCCTTCACTAAATGTACGGTCTAAGAAAATATTCCTTTGGCCATTTTCGTTTTTAAAAGTTGCAATAATAAATATTTGTTGTACATTGTAATAATATGTGTGGTAAATGGGCAAACCTATTTCGATAATATGGCAGCAAGTTCGTCGTCCGGCCGCATGCAGTGGAAAATTCTGGTTATCTCAGTAGCCAAACTTGGCAACATTGCTTGAGTATTTGACAATCTGGAGCCTTTGGACATTTAAATAGAGCGGGCCTTGAGGAAATTACCTATAGTGCCGCCTGGACGTTTGTGGAGGGATGAGGCTCAGCTTCATACTGCAAAAAAAAAAAAATATTAAAAATCTTCACGAATTAGTCGTCACTTAAAGGTATGGCACCCTGACTTAGTTTTCTATAACGAAATGATGTAGACCACTCAAAATTCTTGGATTGACGAATATTCGTGTGAAAACATGATCTTTTCACGCTATAAATTAAGTACTTCACCTAGGGATACTTCACTTAAAGTAGAAATTATGTTGGTATAGTTTTATTCATCATAAGTGAATAATTCTCGAAATGCTCCTTCTCCATTCTGATACTAATCTGAATTTATAGCGCAACTTTATACACACAATTATATATTTATTTACATTTATTTATAGTGGCTCGTTCATGGAATCTGTCATCATTTTTGAAGGCCGAACTCGAATGATAAGTTTTTCTAATCACGTTTAGGTGAAATATGAAATAAAATTAAAAGTTCCATTTCGCAAAATTTGAACAGAAACCCCTACGATATCACAGTTGTTCTTTCAACCATTATCATGGGATATTTTCTTCCCCTTATGATACATTAGTGAAAAAATACACAGTTTCAAATCATGGTCATCTTCGGTTTTCTGAAGACGGACGTGAGTCAATTAACGCTTTAGAACCAGATTTAGGTTAGTGTGTTCAAATATTTTGTAATAACTTTTTGCATAGAAGAAGTCCATCGAGAAACTGCGATGCATCGGGTATGTGAGAAAAATAATTTTCGCAAATGCAGTAAATTGAAAGTTTTTACGGGGAAATAAATAAGTGCATAGTACACCACGTTTTACTAGATTCCCATTTATGATTTTTGAGCTAATGTTTCGAGTAAAATTAATGATCCTGCAGCTTTAGCACGACCCATTCCCCCATATCAATGAAACTCAACCAAAACAGCTTAGTTCGGGTTTCATTCCGAAGATGAAACGGTTAAAAGGAAATTAGATTGATCCCTCTGTTAACTCGCTTCCTGGCGGAAATTAACAGATAAGTATTCGATGTCGTTTGGATAATAGCCGATAATCACATGTGAATTTCCGAGAAGAAATTAAGCTACGTTCTCGCTTCAACGTAAGAAGTATCTTACCACCAGCGTTAAAAACGTGAATACCGATGTTAGTTCTCAATCACTCAATAAGGAACTTTCAGGTGATTATCTGATATTATTCAGGATGCCTCTATTGGGTGAACGCTTATGATTTCCCGCTAGGGTGCTACAGTACTTGGTGTTTACCCTAACAAGATTAATGGCCGCTCAACGCGCTAAAGTCATTAACCAGCTTGGGAGGCAGCGAAGAGTTTTATTACGGTAATTTTAATTAAAAACGAAGACAATGTTTGACGAATCCAGTAGTAACCACTTAGCGTCCTGATTACAAATCTTCCTTTCATACGAATGAAGTATACATAGGAAAGAGCGTACGGCCAAGGAATTGTGGAATTTTTAAAACTTAGATGAGCTCAATTTGCGGTAATATAAAAAAATAGGCCGTAAAAGATCTGAACTGCTCTGTTAACTATTAAGGCTAAACTACAAGGCTGCAAGTATATCTCCCCTTTCAGTTCAAGTTTCAATGAAGAGATGAAGTTCTCGTTGTCCCACGGTTGTGCAGCATAGCAGAACGTCAGAGGGGGACACGAACTAAGTCTTCATTCGCGGAAAGACGCTGCCCTCGGGCCGCGGAATGACAATACACGTACACACACACACACACTACTCTATCAGCAATATAGCACAGCTCCTACTGCATTACAGCACTCAATAATCAGATCTTCTTAAGACTAGCACTAGTCATTGCGTCACCAAATGCTACCCATGACCGTTGAAGTGCTTACTGTGCATGTCTGCACTGCAAAATGTCTTGTCTCAAAACCAGCATACATTCCCGTGCTCCGCTTGTAGATACCTGCCTTAATGTGCTTCTGCAATGCTAGAACTGCACTTTTCGCGCAATAAAGCCCGCTACACACTAGAGTTGGAAAATGGGAACATTACTCTATACTTTTCCCATTACATTGCCGCAAGTAGAGCTTCGACTTGTCGAATATCATTGGAGTCCAAAATTTGCTAAAATTCTCAATCACCACTGTACTAATTCCCCTGCCAATAGCACAGTTTTGAATATTTTTCTAAACTTTGAGTAATTTTTAAATCTCAGCGATGCATATTTTAAAGCGATATGTGTAAACGAGCGTGAGCTGTAGTCACGGCCGTAGAAGCTTTTATTCATCCAATAACATGAAACGTTTCCCTGTTCCGACTCTCGTGTGCAACGGGCGTAGTGCACGCCAAAGCATGTCTCTCTTGTTGCTGCCCGGCAATGCATGTCTCAATCACACGTCTACTGAGATTGTAAATGTCAGCACCACTTTGCAGTTTAAGTGAAAACCTCATTTTCATGTCTTGGTTATCGATCCACCTTTCACAGGAGCGTTCTTTATAACGGAGCGTTGGCGTTAACTGCACATTCGTAACGCAAGTACACTTGTACTAAGTCCGTACATGTCCTTGGTGCGTACTTTGAAGCAGACGTGCTGAAGTTCTCGGTACTGCGGCGTTCTACATTTATAACGGCCATGCGGGGCCACTAACTGACTTCTCACGCCGCTTCACGGCTGCGATTCAACCAATTACTTAACTCTAGGAAATGGCCGACCGTTGCCAAATGCCTGCGCATTTACGGGGGCTTTATTTTTACCGAGTTTTTCCTCGTCTCTCGGCATTTCGCGCTTTTATTTTGGCGTGCGAGACCCGCTGTTGCCAGTCAACAAGCTCAAGCAGGAGAGAAATAGAGGAATTTGTGTAAAGTCATCTCGAAGAGCAAGTGATTCATGGAATAAAAAATATTTTTTTAAAGCAGACTAGCTTGTCAAACGCTTTGTATTAAAAAAAACTTGATTGCTAGATACCTCGCACAGAAAATCAGGAAAAATTGTTCAAAAGTGGTAGATTCCCAAGCACCTAGCATGTACAGCCAATGGTTCATAAAATTAAAAAAAAAAACTACCTGTGAAGCACCTTGCACAGCAAATAACACAAGGAATGACGACCTGTACATTGTACATAAAACTACTCTAACGACAGAGATCTCTGACATCGAGTGACTCATAAAACTTTTAAATCAATAGGTTACAAAATGACTACCTAGCTTCATGACTAAACGACGCTGTGCATAGTGAGCCTCGAGTAGACAGGATGAAATATATTGTTCTACTATTTTTTTTTTATTTTCCACCTAACTTAACGTCTCAGAACACCCATATATCTGCTGCGACTAATCATACCTCAACAGTCGCCTCCTCATCCGTTGTGGTCGTTTAACCTCCTTTTTTTTCATCTTCACATAACGGCAATAGCTCATAAAGTGTCAGAGCGTGAGTCCCGACTTCTCTCTGGAGATGGGCCTCATATGGTCCGTCTCCTCCCGACTGCTTTATGTAAATTAATCTTTTGTATCGGAACTGCCACCACAGTCTTTTGGCTTCAGCAATTGTTTCTCTCATAAACAAACAAACAAACAAACTCATATATATATAATATGGAGACTGTGTCCAACATGGTTAGGACACAGTATCCTGAGGTTTTCACGCTTAGAACTAACATAAGAATAATACTAAAAAAAATAACATAAGAAACAATTGGCATTGAGTTTGCAGTGATCTACTAGTGCAATGCCTGCATCTAAATAAGGAGATGATATTGACTTTATTTTCCGTTGAGAGGAACGTTGGTTACTGAGAAGTGGGGTGAATTTTTTTTTTTTTTTTTTTTGAGAGAGAGTATGAAATACAGTATGCAGCCTAAAGTGGGCTAGGGCAAGTCTTTGCGTGTTAGTAGACGGTGCGGTTACAGGGATTTAAAAAAAAAAGAGGAGAAAAAAATAACGAGTTCACATGCCAGTTTTCTTTTGCCGAAATACAATGAATATATACAAAAATAGTTACTAAACTGTTAGCAGTCACGTTGGTTAGTTTTAACTGTTTGGTGTTACCAGGAAAGTTTTCGATATTTCTTTGCATGGAAATGTCAAAATTAAACAATGTCATGAACTCCTTTGTAAGACCGAGGGTAAATGGGGAGTCGTTTTCTGTGCTTCTAAGAAAACGGCACACACGCGTGTTGGCGCCAGCACTGAGGTATTTTTCCCTTGACTTCTCCCTCGGTATTGTTGGCTCCGTCGAGAGAGTCTTTTCTTGTTCAGAGAGAGGGCGCTGCCCCTCTCTCTCTGGTCTGAACCGCTTGGTGTAGCTGGACTTTGTACCGGAGATAACGTACCGGTACCAAGGGACAGCGTACCAGGACCGGAACATAACGTCCCGGTACCGAGGGAGATGGTACAAAGAACAGGTGGGAAGTGTACTGGGGTATAGCATATCAGTATCAAGGAATGGCGCACCGGTACTGAGGAAAAATGTACCGGTACGGGGGACAACGTACCGGTACCGGTGGATATAGTAACCGGTTGTGAGAGGTCACGAACCGGTACTACATGAACGACGTGCGAGTTGAACTTCCACTTATAAGTCGAGCCTGCGACCATATAGTGTGCATCTGGCATAAGGTGCCCTTTCGCATAGCTCTATATAAAAAAAGTTCTTTAGCATCGCATCAGTGGTATTATTATTACAGTTATTGTTATTTTTGTACAGCATCACCTGGGAAAAATAATGAAAGTTATGATTCTGTTTGATTTGATAGGGTGCTGAGCGTATTTCTAAATGTGCTAAAACTTGTCTCCAACCACCTGGCCCGTCAGAAAATTTTTAATGTGTTCTCGCACTTTTTACAAAATTAATATTTCATGTTATGGTAACGAATAAAACTTATAGTGAATTTATACGGCAAAATTTATTTAACTTAATCCTTTTAATCCAAAAGTTTGTATGTATTTAAGCGAGAGTCATCTCGCATCCTCACGAGATGCGTTCACCCCTCTTTAGGAACCTCTCATTTATTCAGAAGGAGCCCTAAGCACAAGTGGGCCACCTATATTTGTGTATCTCTAATAAAAGTAACATGACAGGAAAGAAATTTCCCCGCCACTTAGCGACGCTTTTTTTTACTCTCAAAAGCACTTGCGCTAAAGAAAACAGACAAAAAAACTGCCCGTGCTACATTCGTCAGGGGATGACCTGGGTTTTACCGCCATTAATTTCACAGGAATAGCTATGCTTTTGGCCACACTCTGCAATGTGGCATTTTTGGCCAACCGCTCGTCTTCTTGACCGCAGTGACCCCAGTGAATTGCTGCGATGTATGAGGAGTTCATATGGAAAGTAAACTATGTTAGGCTTGGAAGAAACTCTGCTGTTATGATCTACAGAGTGAATATTAACAGTCTAATTATAAATTATTGTCCTCTTCAACAAAAACTGACCTATTTTCTCAAGGTTCTTGCAATGACTATAATGTAATTCTTGGGACATTGTGAGCTATGGTGTTGCAGCAATTGCGGTAACTAAAATAATTCTGAAGATACAGCGAGATATGATTAGATAGGCGGCAGTAGACAAACCAATAGGCCCATTCCCAAAGAGACACCGGGACTTACTTCCCGGTCCTCTATGAGCTATTGCCGTTATGTTAGTAGGATGTAGAGGAATGGAGAAACGAGAGGAGAAAAATGGAAGACGAAAGAGAAAAAAGAAGGAAAAATTAAAAAAAGAAAGAGGAGAAGAATAATATGTGAGTATACTACGTCTGTATGCTGTTTTTGAGAGGAAGATAACTACGTTATGGAAGTTATTGAAATGTACTATTTTTAGGATACAGTGAGCCGTGTTATTTTGGTCATTAAAATATGCTATTTTTAGTATAAACTTTTGTTATTTGAAGATAAAGTAAACAAATCTATTGGGAGAATGAAGATAATTGTGATAAAGTAGAGCTAGAAGACCTATTCCTAATAAGAAAGCAATACATATTAAAGTATAATTTATCATTGATTCCGGAGCCGCCATTAATAGCGATATAGTAATTTGTTTCAATAAATTTTTTCTTCAGTCTCAGAAGCGAGTTGGCGAGATTACCTTCGCATGTTGTGCAAGCCAGTGGCCTCTGACCTTGAAAATTAAATAGACTGAAGTTGTTTGTAAAAGCCTCCGATGCTCTGCATGCGTATTGCTCGTGACATCTTTACATATTCGGCGATCTCCTCTTCTTCTATTATCATTATTATTAGTATTGCAATATCTAACGTAAATTCCCCTCTTATTGACATTTTTATTCCTCGGTGATTTTTTTCCCTTGTTTTTATTGCTAGTTTTTTAGTATACGTCGAAATTTTCTTCATTTTTTTTTACATTTTTAGTAACTGTAATATTTTCGTATTTCGTGCCCCTATCTTCACTACTGCGCTGCTGAGAGTAACTTCAAGTACCGTCATTAACATACTGTGCCAGTTGGTGGTATCTCTATCATCTTCAGATACGCTTAATGATTAGCATTCTGTAATTGAAAGTAAAGTATGTTCAAATGCAATTCTAATTAATTAGGAATTTCGTAATTGGCAGTAGCTTTTGATACCATCACAATTTAGCTCTATGTGACACTTGGAGGTATCTTTACATGCCACTATAAATTAGTCATTTCGTAATTGAAGGTACATGTAGATACCAATATAAAGCAGCCATTTCACCCCAAACTCTAAATAATTAAATTTAATTACAAAGCAGGCGAGTGCGGTGCATCTAGCCGTCGTATGTATATAGCTCAACATGTAATGGCAACAGCTTTCACAAAAGTCGTTTAAAACAATGCTATTCCTCCGAGAAACTAAGATTTTATCCTGTTCTTATGAGACTAACCAGTTACATTTACCGTATACTGCTACGAATATGCTAACTCTATAAATTAAGGTTAACACTAGGGAACACTAGCTCTAACCAAGTCTTAACTTTTTCACTACGGGGATACTAGCTCTAGCCAAGACTTAACGTTATCGCTACATGAAAACTAGCTCTAATGGAAAGAATACAATCAGTGCGCATCTTAATAACAAGAAAACAATTGCGTTCCATCTGTGCGCCATCTAATGCGCGACCGATTGGCATTATGCCATGAGTACGTGCTCAGCATCACGTAGTTGGGTGCATGCTGCAATTGCGTAGGCGTGGTGCACGGAGTTACGTGCGGAAATACGTGCAGGCTGCATGACTGCCTGCACAAAATACTTATCTTGTTCTTAATTGTTATGGTAACGTTGTTGTCTTTTATCGAATATATTGCTCTTGATATGCGTAAAATAAATCCTGTCTGTGATACGATAACAGTTTCTCATTCTTTGCAGAAGATAGTTGCTGACTGTGCTGAAACTCATTGCTAACTGCGTGAAGAAAGACATAGTCTTGCGTGAAAAAAGTAGTGATATTTAAGCGAAGAGAATATTTTCCGTTTGTTGAGGACGTGTTACCCTTTGATTGAGTGGAAAATAAGCTAACTTTTTAACTGTTGCCATATTACTACATGAAAAGTAGGAAAACATACAATTAATAAAGACGGACTAGAATATTGATGGTGGTTTTTATTTTGGTCGTCACTTAGCTGAATAATTTTATCTGCCAAGAGACAAAAACTTCAAGCTATTAAGAAAAGACCGATAATCTATTGATGCAAGAGAAAGTATCACTAAACCCAAACATGGACGGGGAAGATTTAACCAAGGGCTACGGAAGCCCTTCACAAAAATGCAACCCCAAAAGGGACAAGCCTATATGCTACAATCCCGATGCTGAGGAAGGCAAACCCGCTGGGGACTTCAATGACCTCATCAATTCCCTAGGCCTGGGAAGGTGGACTGTGCTGATGATCGCACCCTACCTCTGCTGTAAGTATTTTTAAACATGTTTTATTTAAAATATACTGTCATTTTTAGTAATCACTTTTCATAATAAACATTCCACCGCGTTTGAATATATCTGCTGATGACGACAAAGGAGCTTAATAGAGAGGAGAGAGAGCCAGGAGCCTCGTCCGTGAAGCTAAAGAGTCGGGTGTGGCTGCAGCCAGTTGCCATCTAAACCAATCGCGTGTCAGTGAAGGGACGGGTGTGGCTGCAGCCAGTCGCCTCATGCACCAATCGTATATCAGTACATCATTTTGTCGACTACTCCCGTAAAACACGATGCTCCTGCGTCACTTCCACCAATGTGATTCACGAACGCGTCACAGCCACGCCTGATCTCGTTGACTCGCTAGCGAATCTAACTACGGACCGCAGGCTCCCTCCTCCCTATTGAAGCTCCTTGATGATGACCGAATATATACAAATATTTTGAAGACATCTTTTTCCGGCTATCGCGCTCTGTAATAATGGCAACCACGTATTTTTCGCAGTTTTCAAGTAAACACGTCCAAAGTCACGCTGTGTGCGAATATATACGGAGGAAAATGATTCATCTGTGTGTACCCAAGATACGTTTGGAACCGAGCAACTATAGAAATGCGAAAAAAATTAACTTGTCGTTATCAGACGATGAAAACTCAGTCATTAATTCTAAGTAAAATATTTATTATTTCACCAGTCTTACTTTACAAAACATAACGTCTTTCCTGATGGTAAGCTACGAGAACCATTACATATATAAGGAGCGTTAATAGGAGCTTCAATACGGAATAGCAAACATTCTTGTAACCATGGCAAATATTGGACATGTATTTGCAGTTATTTGCATTTGAAATTTATTTATTACGGTATTGTGTTCTAGCACTGTTTACTTCTATAAGCGTCGGAATCATATCATTTTACTCATTTAACTCAACAACCTTATTTCAGGACGAGTGTGTTCTAAAATTACGTTGATTAAGAGGTAATTTCTTACTTCTTTTACTTCAGAAGCATATTACCTACAGTTGTTTGATGCACATAACTAAAAAAAATTATTATTCTCTGAATACTCCCCCATGAGTTTCGATACTAAGTGACGCCATTATATATGAAAATGCGAATTATGTTTCCAAAATCCTTCATAGTTCAGCCACTCCTTTTGTTAATTGAGCCGAGAAGTAAATAAATCAAGTGGACCTGTTATAGAGGGGAAAATCAAACTAGGGTGTAGTCCTACACTATGTTCGTAACCTGAATATTATTTATTTTGTCTCAGGGGCTCTGGTGCTTCCCTATTTCTCTCTGGGTGGGGCCTTCCTGAACCCCAACGTGGACCACTGGTGCTCCGCCAACCCCCTCAATGGGAGCAACGTCAGCTTGGTACCAGTAACCTGGTAAGATACTTACCATGAAATAGATATCATAGTATTCTCACGGGACAAAAACAATGACAAACTAACCTGTGCGCTTCTGTCTATTTTTTAGCGTACACGCGCAGAAAAGAGACACGCCGCTTCTACATTTATAACAGTTGCTTAATAAGTACTAATTTTTTCTAAATGAGAAGTAGGAAGGGACATATATATAATATGTCGATAGACACGTAGAACCCACGCACGGAAGTGTTGTCACACAGGATCAACGCGCATGGGAACAGTACGTCGGAAAAGATGAGCTCAGTCCGCAGCAGCCCATCACGCTTCTGCAGGTTCCCGTCATAAATTTGTTTCTTGTTCAAAAGATAATTTTTTCAAAACCGTTATTAAAATTTTTATAGCATGATCCTTCCCTATTTAACAACACATGAATTTTATTGTTAATACTATAGCACTCTGAGAGCGCATACCTCCGCCAACTAAGGCAACGGCAACGTGAAGCCCAAATTGGTTCTGAAATCCTGGTATTCTTTGTATCAAGACCAAAATCTAATCATTTGTGTCATTAGATCACATTGGCAACTTCTATAATTTTCTCGAATATCCGTTCATATCTTTTTGATTTGTGCTGCTCACTAACATTATGACGACCATGAGTCAAACACAGAAATGGACCAACCGATCACCACTAAAATATAATCAGTTATGTCTTCCAACATTACTAACAATTCCTGATAATTTCATAAGGATCCATTTATACCTTTTTGAGTTATTGTGTTAAGAAGCATAAAACCAAACTCAGCAACAAACGAACGAACAAGCAAATCATCACAAATATTTCATCATTTACTCTTCGTAATATACCTAACTACTCATATAAATTTCATGAAAATTGGTTCATAACTTTTAAGTTATGGTACTGAGAAAAATAGGTAGATAAACAAAGAAACAGATAAACGGAATTTCACCAGAAGTTAATCGTTTATTACTTTTAACACACACAACAATCCCTGTAAATTTCGTAAAGATCCATTCATAACTTTATTAGCGATCTTGGTGACAGACAAACACAAACAGACAGACAAACACGAGAAAAACATAACCTCCTTGGCGGAGGTAATTAGTGGAAAATAACTTCTGGGAATTTTCTGTATGTATTTTTGGGCAAATTTTGTAGGAACATATGTATACAGTATATATCAATTTAGGTATTATAGGTTACGAGCTCAATAAGGTCTTGTTTCTACCCTGCGTTAAACCTAAAAAAATATGCTGATAAAATACATAGCCATAATTCTGTTTTTTCTTCCGTGAAATCAATGGCACCTCCATTTTCTCTTTATCGCTCTAAAGATAACTGTTCTTTTAAAGGGAAACTGTGCATACTTAGGCCAGGTATCATCCAGTATGTCATATAAATTCTCGCGCATAACTAACACGGCAATAAAATAAATACTGTTTTAATCACAACACAGTATTTTTTTTACAATAAATAACATAATATTTTTATGGCAGCAGACCTAAAGAGAGCATTTTTATTAACTCGGTGTTAACAATGTAACTTCTCGAGCAATATCACCGTTATGAACCAGTAGCAGCGCTTTCAATGCTCACGTGGTCACATAACATGGAACGTGCGTCCAGTCAAAGCCACCAAATGTTATCTACCCAGGTGACGTCACGAGCAATGGTATCGTCATAAACCAATAGCTGCGCTTAGATTGCCCACGTGATCGCACGGCATGGAGCTTGCGCCCAATCTTGGCCGCCGTTTATCGTGAACCTCAGTGACGTCATGAGCATCGTGGAAACGAGGCTCTCCTATTGGCTGTCAGAGCGTGTACTTTTCTCCTTAGAAATGAAACTCCTTTGTCCCTGAAGCAGCCTCCGTATACCATGAATAATATAGAGGAGGACTTACAGAGAAATTATACTGTTGTGTAATCGTAAGTGCTGCGGTGTGTTCAACAAAACAGTGTCTTGACCAAAAATTTCGTTCTGTTTTTTTCTTGCTAAATTTGCAGGTATCCAGAAACGATTAGCTAACCTTTCCGTTTCTGAACTGCAATCATTAGACTCCTGACGCGTGAAACGAAAAACAAGCGAATAATGAGATTTACTTCACTTTTCAGCAATTCATTCTTAGATGTGAAAATAGAACCTAATTTTTGGTGAGCCCAATTTTTGCAGTTTTGTGAAATAGATATTACACTTTACTTGAAAAATCGATAATTTTCCTAAAATGATAAATTTGAATAGCAATTTTCGTTGATCACTTTAAATTGAAAGAAACTTGGTTTGTATCTTTCATTCAATCAATGACTTTTTCTTATTAGGCGCGATGGCGACGGCAAGGTTGTGAAATCGCAGTGTGAGGCGTACGATGTCACGGATCTTAGGAATGGGTCCGGCGCCGGGCCATTTCCGGACATTTTGCTGGGAGCTACAGAAGATCTTGGAGACATGTCGGAGATGCCAAAGACCACGTGCGACAAGTGGGAGTATGACACTTCAGTATTCCACTCAACTGTTACCACAGAGGTATGTTTTTTGCCTTAGAAAGATGTGGTGTGATTAATAAAATAACCGAATCTTACAAATCTACTTAAAAGATTTTGATGATATTGACTTATTTCCTCTTATGAGACGTTACAATAATTGTGTTACTTGTATATATGTATATTAATATTTGTGATTTACTACAATATTTATTCATTTGAAACATGTATGCATTTCATGTTTGGCATAAATTTTCTGGCTTTCAACTTCGACCTAATAAAGTCAGTACTTCATTTTATATCGTACAAACATAAGTTGTATACTGATGTTTTTAGTCCTTACGCACACTTTGAGCCATCCAGAACTGAAGCTCGTAACTTCCCTTGTGCTATAAGCTAATTACATACAATATGGGTCCATAAGGATTCGAACCCGCCGACTTGACCATGATATAGTCGTGAGCAAGCCAGTTTTCACCTTGCGGTTGCGCCTACCATGCTCAAGTGCCCAGGTTCGAATCCTTACGGACTCCTAATGTATTTATGTAAGTATATTTTGTATATTGTGTATATTACCTGTATGATTATATTACCTATATTATATAGCCTAGATCACCAAGGGTTGTCCTCTTTAAACATTGTCGCGTGAATATTAAATGCATTTTATAATATTTTCTGTTTTTCGTGCAGTTTAACCTAGTGTGCAACTCGGCAAGCCTCAGCCCCTTCTTCCAGAGCTTCTACTACTTCGGCACAACCGTTGGTGAACCTCTGCTTGGCTACCTGTCCGACAAGTGAGATATCGACTAGTCTATTCCCACTCTCCAATGCAAACTTGAATTCAGTAACTAACGCGAATGAAAAATGACCCAGAACTGCAACCAGGGAAAAGGCATAAAAAACAAACTAATGAGCAAGAGCACACTAAAAAAGTTACGATTCATTAATCGATGACAGTTTTATTACTCAAACACGATTGGCCTTACAATCGCACAATTTAAGAACTTCTGCTGTAAGTTATTTTTCATTTTTATTTTACAAACATGACTAACGTCCCCATTGTTGCCGCGTCACAGGTTGGGCCGACGTTGGGTTCTGCGACGCATTTGGCTTCTATTCATAGCTGCGTCTGTTACGTCGGTTCTGGTGGCAAACTACCCCCTCTTGCTGGCCATGAGGTTCTTCCTCGGCATCGTCCATGCTGCTGGTTCTGTTGCTTACGTCATGGGTAAGAGATCGCGATATATTACACTTGTATTAGTTCTGTTTGATCTCAGTTATTTCGTTTGAATGTAAAATAGCGTAGCTACACATTCAATGAAACGTCCATGCCCTAAACTTACTGGTTACTCTTTCACACACATCTAAACGAATATGATTGTACAGGAAGGGAAGACCTTCGAAACCGAGCAAATTGACAAACGAAATTAGACTGCCTACACCGCCATCTATTGTAAACCGTAGCAATAGCCGACGTCATATTGATTGGCCAGCAAAAAGGCGCAGTAAATCTTAATTGGCAGTGCATTCAACTGCAGAACTTCACGATTTTCTACGGTGTTAGCGACAGAAAATATTTTACTATTGTAAAAACTTCATCTTTGACGCACGATACGATAAATCTAACTACCAGTAGCGGCAGACTACAGCGTCTGCCTTCGACTCTCAAGGTCGCTGGTTCGTGCCCAGTTCCGAGCTGGGCATTTTCTTAGCGCGCCTGATGTGATCGGTCAGCATCCGGTCTGCATACTGCTGCGGGTTGCTGATCTTCCCCAGCAATGGGGAGGGTTGGGGGGTCGCAGATATTGTCGCATGGAGTGTTCCGCCACTAGCGCCATAGCTCTAGACATCTGTGGTCGACTGCAGCCGTATACTCCTCTGGGGCCTGTTGGTCTATATCTGCAGCACAAACCAGTGCATGCGGGTTTCCCAGTTGGGGGTACGGTCAAGTTGACTTTGCCTTTACCTTTACCTACTTATGTCCTTCGTAAGTCGTTCAGATAATGGAGACAGTCTCTGATAATAACATACCGCTCACTGTAGAACGGTCTTCTTTCTACCAGTTTTATGCTTTTTTATTTATTCAACTGTAAGTAAATCTTTACTTTACAATGAACGACCTTGAGTGCCTTCGCACGACGTCCAGGTGATGTTATTCACGACAGCGCGCGGGTGGAGAATCTCAATGCTTATTCACCCCCATAGGGCGTCAGCCGGCGTCCAGCAGGAGAGTTTGCAGCGAATTAGGTGATCTACCTTATATATGACTTAACTAAATAACTTCAGGACGCTAAGCTTATATTTTATCATCATGATTTCCAGTCCTGGAGACGTCACCAACACGTGTCCGCTCCATGTTAGGCCTGGCACTGACGGGCGTGTACGCAGTCACTGGCATTATATTCGGCGGTCTTGCTTACGTCATCAGGGACTGGCGTACCCTGCAGGCCGTGTGCATTGCGCCTGGCCTGCTGCACCTGGCCTATATATTGTGAGTAATTAGGGTAACTCTGACCGATATCTTACCTGTAACTTATAATTAAGCCTACAGAAAATCATGTGAGATTTCATTGTCAAATTGATCTATGTCTACTAATTTATAATCTAATCTACAGTACAGCTTATGAGCTTTTTCGGCAAACTGATCTATGTCTCGCAATTTATATTTTAATCTACAATATAATTTGTGAACTTTTATTGTTAAGCTGACCTATTGCTAGTAATATATACTCTGACATACAATATAACTTTTCTAACCTACGGTATGTGTTGTATGCAGTTAATATGAGTTTGTCTAATATCCTGTGAACAATAAATGCGAAATTGACTTTATCTTCTGAGTAATTATGGGAACAATTATACAATATATCATAAGAATAATCGTTGCAACTCTACTTTGTGATTAAAAAGTTCAATTTACTTAAATATTCGCAGTTAGTTACTCTACTTTTGCCTTGCGTCTCATTTCTCGCTCGTCATGCCTAAAGACGACCATTTATGTACGTCTTAAGCGTTCTGAACATTCAATAAAATTTCGAAAACTTTCAGCATTTTGGACGAGTCCCCCCGCTGGCTCCTGCAGTCTGGGGAGGTGGAGAAGGCGGGCACTGTGGTAAAACGGGCTGCGTCCCTGCAGGGGGTGGAACTCCCCCAGCAGGAAGAGCTGCAGCAGCTGCTGGTTCGGCAGCAGCGCATGGTGAGACGAATAAATAAATATCATACTAGATCAGGTGTTCTCAACCCTTTAACCGCTATCCCCATAACTCCCCTGCTGGTCAATAGAGGGTGAACCCTGTTGGTCAATAGGGGGTGAACCCTGTTGGTCAATAGAGGGTGAACCCTGTTTGTCAATAGAGGGTGAACCCTGTTTGTCAATAGAGGGTGAACCCTGTT
>LQNS02276769.1:5091742-5112218 GCA_001587735.2 Parhyale hawaiensis
CCGTCAAATTGGCGCCATAGTTCGTAACCCGAGGGCGACTGCGACTACACTTGCTCGTCTGGGGCCAGTGGGCCTATACCCGCAGCACAAACCAGTGCATGTGGGTTTCTCAGGTGAGGGTGTGGTCTAAGTACTGAAATGGAAATGGGACAACCAGTTATGTCCCACTTGGGACAACCAGTTATGTCCCACTTGGGGCAACCAGTTATCTCCCATTTGGGACAACCAGTTCTCTCCCACTTGGGGCAAACAGTTATATATCTCCCACTTGCCCGTTGGTCAATAGAGGGTGAACCCTATTGGTCAATAGAGGGTGAACCCTGTTGATCAATAGAGGGTGAACCCCGTTTGTCAATATATAGAGGGTGAACCCCGTTGGTCAATACAGGGTGAACCCTGTTGGTCAATACAGGGTGAACCCCGTTGGTCAATAGAGGGTAAACCCTGTTGGTCAAGAGAGGGTGAACCCCGTTTGTCAATATATAGAGGGTGAACCCTGTTGGTCAATAGAGGGTGAACCCTGTTGGTCAATAGGGGGTGAACCCTGTTGGTCAATAGAGGGTGAACCCTGTTGGACGGATCGACTCGTTGCGGAAACCGGCAGTGAAGCACAACCTCACGCGGCAAATAGATGGTTGGCCCTGAGCCCCAAAGCCACCTAGTCTAGCGCGGACACACATGTAGAGTGTTACACTGTCGACAACACGTCCTCGCTTTTGCTTCACAATAGAGGACTGAAACTTGCTGATCAACTGCGCCGCCAGTACAGAAGCAAAAAATTGTGCAATTGGCCCCTCGTTGTCGTGGTTCTGTAATGAAGAATGCATTGCAACTCGCCAGTTTGTAATCTTTTTGAACTCACCTTAATGTAGGTGCGTCAATTCAACTTTGGCGAGACGCATCACAAATTCATCTAAGAGCCGCAATTATTGCTACGATAGAAAACATTGCCTTTAACTTGTTTAGCTTTAGTCACGAGCATTTTCTTCTCTACTTTGGATTGAATTTGAGGCGTTAAACCTAAATCAATCAGTCATTAACATAAGGAAAACTCAGTCGTGCTCCGAAATAGAGTTTTCCATAGTCTGAGAAGTCATTGGGTTTGGACTAATGCATGTAAAACAATCAAATATGGCGAAACCAACGCTTCTGTCTAACATTCCAAAATTAGTTATAGCTCATGAGATTAGCTGAACTGACTCAACCGCTCCCAGTCAATGACGCTTTCGGAAGTTATTTTTTAGCGGCCGAAATAAAATCTACGGAATGTCTTACCAGTATTTAAGTATCTTGTCCACTAAACTAATGAAGTTACATACTAATGGTTCCAGTACATTTATTAGATTAGACAGCCGACAGTAGACGGACCTACGGGCTCATTACCAGACAGCCTCAGGGACTCACGCCCCCCCCCCCGAGTCTTTATGGGTTATTGTAATTAAAAAGAGTTTCATCCTTTGCACCTTTTCGAATCAATAGTTTTTTTTAATTGCAGGCATTTTGAAAAATTATTCTGATTCAGGTAACATTTCTTACCGAAATTGTACAGGTTGAGTTAACTGCATTACAGTTTCTACAGAATACGACACAAGAACTGCAGCTGAATCTAGTGAAACTGTAACCCTCGTACGATAAGAATGTATTGCCGGGGCCGTTCATTTGTAAGATAAAACCTCTGCAGCTGCAATAAGTGCTAGACTATTCGAGATACATATTCAATACAAATGTAATACACGTGCAATGCAAATACATTGAAAATTCAAGCATGAACTGTCATGCAATCGAGACCATCTAGTACTTAATATGGTAGTTCAGTAATTCCATTCATTTCACCTAATAAAACAAAGGAGAAAAATACATACTCACACTTACAATATGTGTCGTAGCGTAGTTAAAGTTCTCGTGTTTAAATACCAAAATTAAGAAACATGGAACCATTTCCATTAACTGAATCTAAGAGCATAAATTTTAATACCGAATGTAGCATTACTTTGGTATTTTCTTTTCATTCTGAAGGGTATATTTTTATTCACATGTCCCATTTAGAAATTGTAAGCAGTCAGAAGAACATTCACACGAGAGAGCTTCGGAAAATGCAAATCGGCTATCTATTTTCGAATTCGATCATATTGATGAGTTTCTCGTATTCAGAAGTATACCGAATTCCTTAACCTATTTTTGTTGGTTGATTTGTTTATTGTTACACAAGTGAAGTTACTCTCTTCAAATGATAAGGGCCTAGAGCCGGGTTCTCACTATTGCTTTTTGACTCCATCAGAGCCGTTTATGCATCCGAATGTTTACTGGCTCCTCCGTAAATAATAGAAAAGTACATAGTGTACAGGGCCGGCTCTGATGCGTTCCACATTTGGAAGGTTATCGAAAACTTCAATAGTGATACTTGATGACAGCCAGCTAACGAGGCAGCTGAATTTTTTCAAATATGTATGTAGATGCGCGGCGGTGTTTGAAAGAACTGCAAAAACGTTTGCATTCTTTGTAACGCGTACAGAATATCAAAGACAATAGTGTAAACCTGCCTTAAAGACTTCACAAAATGGAATATTGTCTGAAACCTAAAAGTTCAACGTAAAGCGTACCATAAGGTGCGGAGCCCGTAGCATGGCATAACCGCACACAGCAAGGGTATAACAGACACTGAGCCAAGACTACAATAGTCTAGGTGATCTTGATCAAGGTTCCCACGACTCTACGTTGTTTGAGCCCCGAACAGACACTGTGGACACACAGTATACTGTTGCCTAGACATTCTCGCTTCAGCGATCTGAGGAAATCACCCTTTTTGGGCATTGCTCTTCTGTTCTGATGATCACAAAATACTTTTAATATATGATAATATTTGTACGGTTTTCGTTTTTCAGATCCAAAGCAGCAGCCAAGAACCAGCAGCAGGCAGTGGGATGCTTGGATCCCTCAAAGAAACCATGAAGCTCTGGCTAAGGGATTTCTTGACCCTCTTCCGCACTCCAGTGCTGAGGGGTATCTCTCTGGCCATGTTCGGGTGTTGGTTCGTCGTGGGGCTGTCCTACTGGGGTATGAGCCTTGCTGGAGGTTCCTTTAGGTGAGTGTGTTAACGTTCTGATAACACTAATTAATGACGATACATGAACCTTGCTGAAAGTGAGTTATTATTTGTTTCATAGTGGCAAAAATAGGGAAAGGAAGATTCTGCTTTGTATCACCCTCACGATGCGTATATAATTTACATTATATACTGTATGGATATATATTTTAACAATATATTATAAGTGGTCATAGTTCAGTTCAGTAACTTAATTAGTAATGTGTTTTACAGCTCGGACCCATTCCTGTACATGATCCTGTCCTCCCTAATGGAGATAGCTGGATACATGTGGATCATTCCCTTGGTGTCCTGCATGGGTAGAAGAGTCATTCTCGCTATCAACTTCCTTGTGTGTTCGGGAGCCATGCTGCTCATCCTACTCATCCCTGCCGGTGAGTAGGGGTCAACTCCCCAGAAAGGATAAAGTGCAAACACAAAAATAGAGATCCCTTACATGGGGTAATAGCGCCCCTTCACATTGTTATTGGTTACTTGCATGGTATAATAAGGTACAGGTAGCCCCGTCGCTTGACCAGTTTGTGACCCTTCTGCGCATCTCGCTCTGAAACGTCATCTGGAGACCTCAGGCACAGCGAGTGCCGTTCGTGTGAATGAGTTTATGGAAGAAATGTGACCAACAAAGCCCATTATCGAGTGTTTCCGTGTTTTATAGCGCAAATGAAAATAAAGAATGGCAATGGAATTTTTTATTAGATATCCTGAAGATAGATACCTACGAGCAAAAATAACAAATCGGCAAGTTATTGCAGTAAATAGGCTGCAGCTGTTCTTCATATTGTTCCCGTACAGTATATTAGTAAAGGTTGCTTAGTGTATTGGTTTATTGGTGAAAAATTGCAGAGCATTTAAATTTCGTCATATAAAACTATATTCGGGTAAAATTAGTCTAATATCTGACCTTATATTCATGTCTTAGATTCTGTCTGGACGCTGTTACGTGGGCTTCTGGAAACTCCTATTAGCTACTTCAAGTTTGAGTTAACGAAACTTGAGGCACCTATAGCTAGCATACCGATAGCGATGGTTTGCTGCAACATATTTATGCATGGAATGGCATTATTACCTGAAGCACTAGAGCCAATATATTTCCTCGAGTACGCTTATTCGAAGTTCTAACTAAGAGTCTCTTGATATGAACAAACGTATTTTTTCATTCCTTCAAGCTACGAGCTTAAGTGAAATTTAACAGAGTATCCCTCTAAATTTTCAAGGGAACCGCAAAAAATATATTTTTTAGGAGACCACAATAAATTTATTGCTCCAGTTTATCTTCCTGGTTCCTACCGCATTTTTTTCAAAAGCCTTATCCTAATTTCTGTTGTAGTTAAAATATATATAATATTATTCATTTATTACAGGGTAGAACTTTCATTAGGAACTTCTAATTAACAATTTCTATACGTACTTGTTTATTGTTTTCTAAAAATATCTAATGTCGTTTTGTTTCCTCATAAGCCGCTTTAAAATATGCGGTAAAGCAATGAAATAATAGCAAAGGGTTTTTCTTTTACAGTGTTATCAAGTCAAGGAGAGCTATACAGGACTTTTAAGATGAACCTCAACATTTTCATTGAACTGGTTATTTGTTGCCATTAGTTATGAATGTTTATCATATAAGCAAATAAAAATCGTAAATAGAGACTATAGCTAGTCTCTGATGACGTCACAGATGGCCAGCAAGCAAAAGGGTCGCAGTCGGAGATGCACGTGGAGCTACGTGTACGTTATTATACCATGGTTCCTTGGACGTGCGACGTAACTGGACGAGTATGATTCACTTGTTATAACTCGAGAGCGAAGCGAAGAAACGTGATACTGTTTTCGTTTACGGTTCGGTTGTCTGTCTCTTTGTCTAACAAGCCATAAAGAGGCAGAAGGAGTTGAGCCATCATCAGATTCGTTCTTAACATATGAGGTCAACATTGGTTTGCATCAATTCGAAAAAGGAGACTGGGGTGCGGTAAGTGGCTTACAGGAAATGCAATAAAACAATAGACATATTAAAGACTCTGTCTCCTAGCTTTAGCGTATACATATTAAAGCCTCTGAGTTAAACATTTCTTTCCCATAGCTGAAACATTACCGTATAATAATACCAGATGGTTTAAGGCACCAACAAGTAGTTAATCAGTACTTACAAAGAGTGTCATTATTCTAGTAATGACATACATAAGAATGCCTTAATAAGGTTAAGATTAACAGCAACATTTACAAACCCTGATAAATCAGTGCAGTTATACGCGCCTTCGGCCGTGTAGGTAAGCAGGTGTTCTAAACAAGTTTTTCTTTTTCTAATTTGCTGAACCACGTTTTGACCGTCCCAGGATTGAATTTTTTTTTTTCTTCTGCCTGCACATGAATACCCATGTGTATAGTTTTAATGATAATTATTGTTATTCTACAAAGCAGTCTTGCTCTCCATCGGTTAGTCATGTTTACTATTGTGCCTAAGGTTCTGAACCTATAGCTGATATTATTAATATAATGTCTCTTGATCTCCAGTGTTCTTTTACTATTACTATTTAAAGTTAACAGTTTATATTTTCAACTACCGTCTTCTTGCAATAGCACCGATACAATTTTGCGGCCACTTTCAGACGATATTTGACTGATAGTCTCTACAGAATACTTTCAGTTACTTATTGTTCTTTCAGTAGTAAAATTGGCTGTGCTGAAAATTTCAATTCACATTTGGTTACTATCTTCAGAGCTGAATTTTTGTTTGTAAATTTGCGTTGCTGGAAAAGAATTTGTTTGTGACTGTATTTCGCCGCATAATATCTTTAGTTCCTCACTGTTTCTCAATAAATAAATTTAGATAATTATATGGACAATTTTGGAGCACATTTTCTGATATTCCCAGTACATCAATTGCGTGTAGTCCATCAATTCTTAACTGTTATTTTTTTTTCAATTTCAGAGAACATTTGGCTTATATTCTGTCTCGCCATGGCCGGCAAGCTATTCATCACAGCTGCGTACAATTTACTCTACCTCTACTCAGTGGAACTTTTCCCCACGTGCGTGAGGAACAGAGGACTCAGCGTCTCATCCATGATGGCTCGCGTCGCCTCCATCAGCTCTCCTTTTGTCACTAAATCCCTGGTGAGTAAATGAGCAGAATATCCGTGGTGAGTAAATGAGCAGAATATCTGTGGTGAGTAAATGAGCAGAATATCCGTGGTGAGTAACTGAGCAGAATATCCGTGGTGAGTAAATGAGCAGAATATCTGTGGTGAGTAAATGAGCAGAATATCCGTGGTGAGTAACTGAGCAGAATATCTGTGGTGAGTAAATGAGCAGAATATCCGTGGTGAGTAACTGAGCAGAATATCCGTGGTGAGTAAATGAGCAGAATATCAGATTCTGTGGTGAGTAAATGAGCAGAATATCCGTGGCGAGTAAATGAGCAGAAGAAATCTCAGGTAACGAAATCCCTGAACTATGTGGACAGAAAAGCTATTAGGTGGCTATTTATGACAGAGAGTTTAAGGCAGTGACTATGAGTACACCACAAGCAAATTACTTTAGTGAATTAAAGATCATGAATCTGCATTTGCTATATCGTAGGTAGCTTACCTGAGATTCAAGTATAAACTGTGAGCCTATCAGTTAGGTCAGACACTTATTCTAGATGAACCGAACCTAGCCCAACCTAGTCGTAACCAACCTAATATAACACACTCACTGAGGAAGGCTAAATACTAGCCTATACCGGAACACTCCACTCAAGACAGTGCTCTCGAACTTTTAAAAAACTATGTGAAGAGACGCAAGAAGAAACTAGTTTACGCTGTCTAGTCAATAACTTCATTCATTCTCAAAATTTAAATTGCATTCTTCGGTTCATAATTTTGCATTTATTGTGTCAATGTTACCAGGCTAACAGCTACGAATGGGCCCCGTCGGTTGTCTTCGGTTGTGCTGCCGCCTTCGGTGCTCTACTGTCTTTCCTACTTCCTGAATCAAAAGGCAAACCTCTTCTTGACTCCGTGGAGCAGCTGGAGCAAACGTACGGCAAGAAACCCAGGAGGAAAAACACTGACAGACATACTACTAATGCAGCTCCATACTGCAACGCCAGCGACGCTCTCCCAAATTATGCAGTTCCCCCTGAACAATTCAAAGAAAATGTACAAGCAAACACTATCGAAGAAAACAAAAATATTGAAGGGGTACTACATAAAACTGTAAATGTCGTTAGTTGAGTTCCACTAAATGAACAAAATATTATGATTTCTCTTTCCGATTAGTCATTTACGTAACAAATGCATCAAATTGTGTATATATTGTTAGCATCATTATGCATTAGTGATATTAGTTATAACTGTTGGCTAAACTTGTATAGCTAATATGCATTGCATTTCATATTTTTATGAACTTGACAGTGTATACTAAGTCTGAAACGGACCGAAGATAATAGCGTTAATGGCACGCCAGTAGTGGCATTATTATTGTTTATTCGACAGCTACACTAATAGTTCAATCGATTAGCTCGTCAAAGTTAATCCTAGCTGATCCCTTTCGTCCGAAACTCAAACAGGAGCGTTAGTTTCGCCACTTGGAATCGTATTGCAAGTGTTAAAAGAAGCCCGAGTACGCTTGAGACTGCTGGAAACCCCATTTGCAGCGCATGATTGAATTTCTGACCACCCCATGCTCAATTAATTCGAAGTTAACGAATAAATTTTCACTCAACGGTACGAAGGCATGACACCTGTTCTAGTTTTGGAACTGTACCAAGGCCCTGCCTTGGTAACCTTAGTTTTAGCACGGGCGCGTTTAGTTTAGATTGACTTTTTCGCATGATTCGAACGCATTCTTAATCTTATGCTGGATTCAGATTACCACTCAATTGCGTTCGATTTATGTTTGCCAGTGTGACGTCATTTCTATTATCTATGCGAAATCAACTTCGGTTCGATAAATCAAATACGCCTTGTGTTACCTACAAGCAGATTGACGAATAGAATTTATTCCGCTTGAAAAAAGAGGGGTTCACTTTTTCTACCGGGCCATCCATGACCCTATGGATCATTTAGTTTCGAACATATTTGTGAAAATGTATTTGACAGTCCCGTCCCATCTCTCATCTTCTAAATTAATCAAAGAAGTAAGCAAGTGCGATTTTTTATATTCCATATACAATATCTTCGACCTTTGAGGAGTAACGATTTGAAACTGGCACATGTCCACTATTGCCTAGGCTGTGTCACGGATACCCTATTTCATCGCATACTAGCAAGATTATAAACATGTCCCGAGTCTATGAATATGTAGATCAGAATTTTCCAACTCTGTAGATCATGCAACAAAGACGTAGCTGAAAGAGTTTTCTTTCAGCTTTTGTGGCACTAAATTCAGTTCAAACAATAATTCAAAATATGACAGGACGTAGAAGTTAAAATTCAATTTGTTGTAGAAGATACTGCTAGTGATAGGATTTCTTTTCTATGCGTCCCCACCCAACCTCCACTTTACCCTCTTGACCCCCTCTCCTCTCCCAACTCCCCCTCCCTCAGTTGTGTCCCGACTAGAGGTCCGCATTCATATCTCAAGCGATCTTATGGATTGAATACACACGCATCGAAATAATTTGAATCCAGATTATAACTCAACGCAAATTGAAGAAGCCTAGAGACTAAACAGAAACTAATTAGAATTTATGTTTAAATTTCAGCGTAATGAGTAAGGATTTTTCCTCAGTTAAGTACGGCAGAATTTATATTCTAAGTGACTCTCCATTTTAAATCTATCATAGTTTGTAACTATAACAAGCTATGACATTCATGTTTATAAAACGGTGAACTTATACAGTTTTAGTTCTTATGGAAATATTCAAGAATATCAGTAGGCTTACGCGAAAAATCAGTAAATTGCACAATACCACTTTATTTATCTATTTATTTATTAATATCTGCATATCCGTGCTGAAACTATAATCAATTATGTCAAGTAACTAAGAACGTTGTAAACAAACTGTTGCTGCTGAGTTATAACAAAGTAATAATTGAATAGGCGAAAACATTTATTATTATTATTTTTCAATTGATCTAACGTATCAGTAATTATCAAAAATTACAGATGTTATAGTAATTGTACAGTATTATGTTTTTTGGACAATGAAAATTACCATAATTAAATAATGTTAGAAAAGTACTTGTATATAAAACAAAGTTGATCACATGGTAACATACTGCTGGAAACTAGACTATACATATTTGTTCGTCGTAATGGAATGCTAAACATGTAACTGTATGTATGTTGATGGAGTGCTGAACATGTAACTGTATATATGTTGATGGAGTACTGAACATATAGCTGTTTATATGTTCATGATAAAGGAGATTAGATCGTGCTAGTTACTTTATATATATGTATATACTGATATTTAAAATTATTGACCTGCAATTTGTTAAGCCTTAAAGAAGGATAATTTCAGTGTGTTGATGACAAACATGTTATAAAACACAAATTCTATGATTATTTTTTCTGTTGACTATATGTGCCTAATGCAATCACTCTTATGAACTCTTAACTTTTGTGGCAAATATATGTACTCTCCTGCAAAAAAGATTATGACCGATCTGATTTGTAAAATTAGACTTCTATTTTGTACTATACAATTTATAGCTAAAATAGAGTACGTGTGTAAATATTCTTTACCTGATGCCGCTTTTTTATCTATAAATATTTTTAAGCCACGCCATATGTTATTTGTATACTTTTTTAGGAAGGGCTACATTTATTAATAATTTTTATATATACATGACGATGCGAAGGAATTTTTTTTATTAATACAAAAATAACTATATATTAGACAGAACCTTTTTTTGGTGTGGGAATCCTACAGTGTTCAAGTTAGATAAGATATTTTTTGTTTAGTTTTCTATAAAGTCCTAGACTTATTGACTCTTCGATTGACCGACTAACTTAAGATTTCAACGCTTTACTTGTCCGGAACTTCGAGCTGCTGCCCAACCTTGTCAAAAATGTAACGCAAAGCAGCGAAGCCAACGCCTCTGTCTGAAGTTCCTCAAACCTCAGCATCTTAGTTTCAGCGACCAATCGAATACACCTGACGAGGCCCAGTAATTTTGTCCTAATTGACAAAGCTGGGCGTGTGCGGCCCGCCAATAGTATGAAAAAAGGCCGGAGATCTGCGGCCTGGGGCCTTTTTACTTTAGTGGTTTGGCTGCACTATTTTATTCAGCCTTGTACTGCATATATCTCCCTGCTTTAATTGTTAGGTATTCGTTGTAATATTTTCTTTCTCGATATGCTGCAGAAGAAAATAATAATCAAGTGATACCGATTGAATTAACCCATCACATTTTTTTCTAAGCCTATAGTAATTGCTGCGGCGACGATGTAAATATGTTTCATGTCTATTTTTATTCGACCTGATATACGTTTATACAATAAAAAATTTTCTACTGGAAGAATGTTCGTTATATCCTCTTATTAACGCCAACCGAGTGGCGCCGCAGGAACTGAGGCTGGCATGGAGTGGGAAATAGGTTGGATTAGATTAGATAGTTGGCAGTAGACGAACCAACGAACACAGAAAGGCGTGAGACCCAGGCTTCGGCCCTCTATGTGTTGCTGTTTCAAGATAAAATATTACACTTATTATTAACAACAGGACAAGAGCTGCAATGTACCAAACTTCAAAATGATTTTTTTAAGTTGAATCGGAAGCTCGATACCAAATGAAATATTAGATATCTCAGGGTACGCCGAGCTCAAAACATTATCAATAGATTTATCGAGGCTTAACTGTGTGAGATTAAAAAGAAATAGATAATTTTTTAAAAATGCCGTCATGAGTCCATGTCAGGCACTCTTATATACTTGCTAGTTGCCAGCTTCTGCTCACTCAAGCACTGCTATTTTCTGCAAGAAAATTATCTTGTCTCTGTCACACAATGCTATTCGTGCAAGATACTGTACCTATTTTTAGTAACTATATTTGGTACCTATATTTGGTACCTATATTTGGTACCTATATTTGGTATCTATATTTGGTACCTATATTTGGTACCTATATTTGGTACCTATATTTGGTACCTATATTTGGTATCTATATTTGGTACCTATATTTGGTACCTATATTTGGTATCTATATTTGGTACCTATATTCGGTACCTACATTCGGTACCTATCTTTGGTCAGTCGAATAATGCCGTTCCTGCGAAAAACCTATTTTGATTTGGCTCCGTACGAATCTTTGATATTTTATGACAGGCTTTATCCACATAAAACTATTACGCAATATTAAAAGCAGCGTTTCTCATGTATCACTTAAACACACTGAAAAATCCTTCAACGTTTTTGCAGAAACATTACAACAATGTTCATTGTTGAAATAGTTAATAATTCTTTCCAAGCAAAGGCTGTTCCAAAAATTACCCATTTTCTAGCAAAATTCGAGAAACATAGCAGAAAACAAGGCACTTTACTATCCAAAGTTCACCCACTTCACCTACCCACAAATAACGCTTATATTTAAGACATGTATAAGAGATAACATTAATTAATAATATGGTAGCATATAATCACCCATTCGAGAACCGATGCATTTCTTTTTCAACCAATGGAAATTTTTCGAAAAAGCACTGAATTCTCACCAGATGCCTTCAGCTCGCTGGCGTACGCATCATCACTTGAACTGTATACAACCTCTCCATGTCGCTGCTCTCTCTCAAGTAACTATAGCAAGTCTGGCATGGAATGAGAGATGCGGATGCACAGATTCACGATACACCAATCACACTGTTCTTACCGAGCAAGCTTTCGCTTGAGCTTTAGCTGGTTATATACATCACGGGCGCGTATGTGTGTGTTTTGTTTGTTTAAGTATGTGTGTGTGCGTGTGCTTATGGGTGCGTGTACGTGAGCTGCATGGCTTTCAGGCACTACAGACTAGCATCTCACCTTTAGATTGCAGTAAAGCTCTCTTGTACAGCACTTCTATCAGAGAGCTATTCTGCTCGTAAACATGTCATTAACTACTTGGCGTAAAACCAACACCCCCGAGATGGGGTGCAAATTCAGTGCCGTCATTTTTAATGGCCAGTTATCTCTACATGACCGCCAAAGATATTTTTTATTATGGCACAACTCCTTCTGCCTCTTTTTGGGTAGACAGACAATAAAATTCAACGCCGTCATTCTTTATGACTAGCTAACTTTATTTTTTTTTTAATTTTTTACATCTAGATCAACCCACCAGACTCCCTGAAAAAATTATGGCACTGCTAAAATCCTTCTCTTTCTTTTTGGGAAGGTAAACAAATATACGTACTAAAACCTTCAACGAAAACATTATCACCGCTCTTCACTTCCCTCGAGAGTGATAAGCAACAAGTAAAAGCTCGGCAGTGTTTGGCACTGATATTTAAATAAATTACAAGCATAACCGATACACAAAAGTTAACGCTGTTCAACTACAGGTGTTTTCTCTCATCTCGACAGCGTTGAATACCAATGTTTTACTGTCTCAATTGCAACATTCAAAAGTGTCCTAAAATCCATGGCCCACAGCTTCGAAATTAAAATTTTATATGCAGAACACTTCCATCAACTAAAGTCTACTGAGTTGTGTGCCAGGATGCCTCTAACTGAGATGTTACGTTCCACAGCTTTGGGTCAGTTACTTCAAAATTAAACTATTTTCATGCAATAAACTATACTTCCATCAACTCAAAATTTAGGATTTTTAATTGCAGAATTCTACTTTCTGTAACGTACAATACAGATTGTCCTTGCATTAGCCTTACTTGTTAACGCACTCTTTATCTAAGTTTTTAAATTTTTAGCAGGTGCATGATGTAAGTACAATAGGATTCGTACTGCATACATCCTTGCACCACTGGTGAAGACATAATCTGTTCATGATGTGTTTTGAATAAAAAATAGATTAGATTGCCAAAGATCAAGTGAAATACAATATTTCAAAGTTTTCATAAAAATTTCAATTGAATACGGTCAGTGATTAACTGCTACCATTATTTTTTTACAGCGTCGTTTCTTATCAATTCAACTATTTAATTATTATTATAGAATACGTTACTACTCCAACCATTCTGTCTTCTTCCATAGCATCACAGAATATAATTAGGGCAAACTCAGTAGCTTCGACTTAGATTAGGCTCTAGATAAAGTCCAAATTTTAAAGAACTTATATCTAGGACAACGTGTACTAAACCTATTGATAAAAGTTACCAAATAAAAGGAAATTTAATACAAGGGTCGACCACGTTCTAAAAAGTTAACGTTTCGGGATAGACTCCCATCTTCAGAAAAAGATGCATGATACTGATGGGGCAAATATCCGCATCCGTGGAACATCTTCACCTTCTTGACATCCGCATCTGCTGATGCTAATATGGTAACATCCGCAATCGCATCCGCGGATGTCAGAACTGTAAAATCCGCTAAAGATCCGCAGCAAAGGAGGCGCAGATGTGCAGGTTTATCACTGTACACTAAACTCATCCATGGTGCTGAAAACTACAAATTCTTATTTTGATTGATGTGTGTGCAAGCGCTGTCCCTGTCAACAAAGCACCATCTAAGTTTTCTTTCCAAGTGTTGTACAAACTGCTGTCGTGAGAAGGTGTGTGTGTTTGTGGTGGGTCGAATATTCGTATCTGCATCTGCATCCGCGGAACATCCGCACCTTTTTAGAACATCCGCATCTACATTCGCAGATGTCGAGATGGTGACATCCGCAATTGCATCGGTGGATGTCAGAAAGTTTAAAGATCCGCATCCACGGATGTATAACAAATTACTTCCGACCCATCACTAATACATGTAAAGGGTAACCTATCTTAATTTAAAGATTCTTTCATTTCTTGGACTGTAGCAGAGGAGAGGTGTTACCGGGACAAGGTCTAAAATGCAAATGAATGAAGAAGCGTGGCATATCCGGATGTCGATGTCTGTACAGTCAGAGGATGAGGAATTAGGTGTGAATTGTGTGCAGAGGTACAGCCGATTCTCAAGTTGTCAGTTCGAATGGGGTGGAAAAGTTTATTGTGAAGAAATCTTTCTTGCTGATATGATGGTTATTTACTCAGCATAGAGACGGGGAGCGAAATGAGCAGGTTTCGTAAGCGGTAAACAGATTCTGCAGGATACACCTAAATGCTGCTCGATTCGAGCTTTGTAATGCTGTCCATTGCTACCGATATGCGAGGCCTGGCAGCTTCGACATTTGTACTTGAAGATAACACTAGACCGGAGCGGTGTGGGAAGCTTCTCTTTGAATTTAAAGTAGGACCTTATGGTAAATGAGCTTTTGTATATAAATTTGAAGTTTATGTCTGGGTATGCTTCAGAAAGGAGCGTCTTTAGATGTATTATATGTTTTTGTGATAAAGGGAGTCTATCCCTAAGCATTAATTTTTTAGAACGTGGTCTACCCTTGTGTTAAAACATTCTGATACATGCATTTTACACGACTAGATTTTCAACTATCTGAATTATGCGCATCATGCTTCTATACAATGAACTCTACTGTGTTTATTAACATGATTTTATTACCTCAAAAAGTGGCAATACAATTTTTCCTGCCAAAGTTTGCGCTTAATACTAAACCATTCTTTAACTACTATCTAAACTGCAAGCTGCTACTGACCAGAAAAGTCTACGGTAATTGCTCGAAAATTTAATTTGCTTTCTCTCCAGTCTTAAATCTTTCGTTCGCGTTTCTTTTCCCTGGAATACGAGAGAAGAAACGGCAAATTGGCTTTGCCATCAATTTGCTCTAACCTACGGTAAGAAGAATTCTTTTTCTCGGCAATGCAATTCTCTTTAGATTTTTTTCAGATACATTTAGTCGTGAAGAAACTGTTACTTGAACTGATGTCTTTGAATGTCAAAGGAAAGGTATTAATTGGGTCATAGGACAATTTGATAAGTAATTAGATAGCAAAAACAGCAGTAAGAGCTCATATTCTCCTTATTAACAGCTCTTTGAAAATAGTGAGGCCATCAAAAGGGAAAAATCTAATGAGCACGCGTGGAAAATAAATCGTGAATATTTTGAATGGAAATATTTAATACTCATTTTACTTCTGTCGCAAGATCACTTGTTGAAGCTCTCCCTGCCCAACAAGGAAATTTTACTATTAATGCTAATTACGTTGAAACTGACTGCGTTTTCGAGCCTACTTGTCCCGATGAAATAGTAAATATTCTCAAATAGTTTAGTAATAAGCGTTGCAATCGTGATGAAATCCACCATTATTACTACTACTAAAAGTTGTTCATTAAATTGCTGATCCTTTCTGTTATGTTTTCAACTTGTGCTTAGAGACCGGTGTTTACCCTAATATTTTAAAACATACCCTTGTGATTCCCATTTTCGAGTCGACAGTTCAAGAGATGAATAAAATTATAGTCTTATATCTACTTAGCCTATTTTCAACAAAATATTAGAAAAAAATATTCAGTCTAGATCATCAAATTTTCTTTCATCACACAACAGCAGCAAGCAATATGTGCTGTATAACGACACCAAATCTCACACATTACCCATTACTTCAGGTGTTCCTCAAGGAAGCATTATAGGTCCGGTACTTTTCAACGTTTTTATCAGTCATATGACCACCCTTGGCATGAACTGTGCATTGTACGCAGACGATGGCGTTTCCTACACCAACAGTTGCAATTTTCAGGCTGCTACAGCGGATATGCAAGGTTTCCTAAATGGTTAATTCAAAATAGATTAACTGTCCATGCAAATAAAACCAAATTGATGCTGTTCTCTCTATGTATTCACCCCAGTTGCCACCTATTTTCTTTTACAATTATCAGCCAGAATAGGTGCCTCAGATAAGGTATTTTGGATTGATTCTTGATGAGAGGCTGAATTTCTAGGTCCACATCGAAGAAGTAGGGCGGAAGCTGAGCAGAGTTCTTGGTATAATCTATGCAATAGCCAACTATGTTGATCGTGAATAACAAAAAAAGGCTTATTACTCATTAGCTTACTCAGTGTTGGTCCAGGATATCATCGTTTGGGGTGGAGCCCCACGATGTCACATTCATAAGCTTGAAGTAATATTGAACAGCATACTTACACGAATACTCCGTGGTGGTTGATGACTTGGTGATCTTGGGTGTCAATTTTGATCCCAAGTTGACGTTTGAGCCCCACATTCGTTCAGCTGCCTCACGTACATTGCAGAATATTTATAGTATGAGGTGTACTTGGAGGGTGTTGGGATCAGTAGAATTGACACACGTCGTTGCTTTAATTGCTATGTCCTCCCTCTTCTGGAACAGTGCTCCGTAGTCTGTGGTTCTGCTGCTGATTATCATCTGTGTTTGTTTGACAAAGTGATTCGTCGATGTGCATTGATGCTGGATGGTGTTGTGCCTTTTGAGCTGGCGCATCGTCACAGAGTTGGTGTGGTCTGCTTTTTGTAGAAAATTTATAACTGTCCTAGTCATCCACTGTCTGATTTTCTTCCTGAGCCATTTGTTCGGGTGAGGTATACTCAGCGTACTGGTGCTCTTCATGAGTTGGCATTGGAATCGTTACGATGCCTAACGGGCCAGTACTCTCATTCGTTTTTTTTTTTTTTTTCATCTGGTGTGGATGTTTGGAATGGTCTTGATGGCTCTGTCTTTGCTGGTGCGAGTATTGGCAACTCTAAACGATCTGTACCCAGATCTATTCTGTGATCTCGGATCATCTCTTTTCTTTCTTTTTTCTTCACTCGCTGGGCTGGTTGCGTGGAGGTTTGTCAACCTCATGGATCTTCTCTGTTTCCACGTAGCCAGTCTGGCGTGATTTAATAATAATTATAATAATATTATGCGTGTTGACGTTGAGAAACGCTCAGCAGTTTTTCAAATTGCATCGTTCTCAATAAAATTAGTTCGTAATTATTAGATCCAATTTCTGATAATGTATTAAAAAACGTTTTAAGCAATATGTCTCGCAATTGCATTAGCCTTTGTTTTTATGTTGTTATGTTTTTCGGTGTGCCTAAAAAGTTATGCTTAACTTCTAGTGTGGCTATGCAAATACATCATTGTAATTGATTCTTACTCGTGTACCAAACGAGGTTTTTATTTTATCAATGTATCCGTGTGTCAGTGCATCTATCAAAACTATTAGAACAATTACGTATTGATGAAAAATATAACTGCGCGATTGTCTTAGGCCAGCATCAACTCTCTTACCAGCACGTCATAAAGCTGGAAAATTTTTCACATAGCAGCTGTTGTCTCCTAGAGGCAACACTACACTAAGAAAAATGCTACCTTAAAACTAGCACGCCTTCCAGTGCTCTTGCCAAGAAAATAAGGGCAATTATTGGGGTGAACACACATGCGCAAGTATTTCCAGCCAGAACACGGAAATGCGCATTGATTATGAGACAACTGTTTTCTTTGCGTAGTTCATTTCATCGAGGCATGGATACAAGTGATGGCTCGTGCAGATAGACTTTAAAGCTGAAGGACATCCTAATGTCAGTGTATCTTATCAATGCTAAATGTGTAGAATACGAGACTTCGTCCTCTAAACCAAAATAGAAATGCAAAGTTTCCTATGTTAAATTTACGAGCTTTTTTTAGCACGAACGAAAGAATTACAAAATGACCCGGTGTAGAACCGTGCTACAGCAGCACTATTGCTGCCGCGGACCGCTGCAGCTTAGCACGCGACGGTACACAGGGAAACGTGTATTTGCAAAGCCAGCACGCTTTCCCGTGCAAAGCTGAAAAACACCTGCATTGGCGTGCGTGTTCAGCACAATAACTGTAGTTTTCGTGAGACACTTGCATGTCAAGGCAGATGATTCCTGTCAGTGCACTGCAAAGCGTGCTGGTTTCAGGATAACAACTTTCTCAGCGTAGTTGAAAAAATTTTACGAGGAATGTACAGCGGTCGAGCAAGATTTTTCAGGTTTTTTTTTTTTTTCAAAACAAAAGCTGGCCCTACAGACGTATACCATATGTTTTACAGCCTAGAAATTACACTGTTTAGTAACTTTCAGCTGATACCATCATATGATGAAAAATGTGTTTTTTAAATCATATATCATGATATGATATATCGGCTGCTGACGCTTATGAAGTATATATAATAAAGAATTAAAATCATTAATAATGTCTACACACCGCGAGCGGTTTTCTTGCGCATAATTTATTCAATAATGATATTTTACAATCAATAACAATAGAATAAACTGCTTCATTAAATGCATTTTGCAGCAATGGGAAGACGAATGAATTAACGTTCGTATCGCATTCATCGGTATTAAGTTGTATAATAAAAGTTAGACCATTTAATTTAGCACTGACACAGTGCAGATAGTATTAAATTACTATAGTGCAGTCAGACCCTGGTAATCTTTATTGATTTGTCTGATTTACATGAATTGTCTATCTTAAAACTTAGGACGTAGCTACTAGTGGACCCGTGAGTGAAAAAATTTGCGTAATAATTGAATTGTTTGCTTAATATAGTCCGGTGCAGAATCATCTCTGACTCACTTTTTCATTTTTCATTAATCCTTTGTCGTGCTCTCATCCTTTTGTCCTCTCTTCTCTGACTTGGAGTTCCCACATTTTCCTCTCCCGCTTATCAGCAGCTCCTATTCCCTTTCTGCTTGACACTGTGTCGCACAGACGCTTCATCTCTCTCCATTGCTAGCACGTGTTTAGTCTTGAGACTGTAGTAGTCGCGGTCTTCTTTTACGTTCCTTATCCTCCAGTCTCTTTCTTCTTAAATGTGCGTCTTCCATAGTGAGAGGCAGAAGTATATTATTGAGTAAAACACTGCAATAAACGTAAATGCGACACCAGTCACCTTATGCGCAATGTGAGCGCACCATAGTCATAAAACTGTCTTTCAAACTCAAACATCTGCGTCATTGAAGTGCTGAAATTTTGGCCTGTCATGATGAAACTGCTCCGTCAATGAAAGACAGTGACCTATAAAAAATAATTGTCTACTGCCCGTGAAAAAAATCATCTCATCGCGAGTGCTTCGTTGATCATTAGCCGAATTCATATGTCGTGACCTGATAGAAAAAAATATAAAATCAGACTCCAGAGACTGCGAATCTATTGTTTCGATTGCAAGAAGTGTTTAAGCAGGAAGTGCTTTCAGATAAAGAGATAAGGATCCCACTTTCGCCATCATTTGCAACTTGGTCATCGATCTCCATGAAAACGTTACTTATTTAATACAAAAGGTAATTTATTATATTACTATTATCGCTAAGTAGAAAGTAAGATCAGTTCTTCGGCACCTACACCATGCAGCTTCACCAATATATAATTAAATTATTTATCAGTTCTCCTGCACATATTATGGCTCATACTAAAATCCAACCGAATGCTCACTACTTGCACCAATGCACAACATCCACGGCAAGAATTTGAGAGGCACTGAGCTCCGAACAGACATTGTTCGCTACGGTCGGACAGGCAAGTAGAGTTTCATCCCGTTACCCAGACTGTACCCCCTGCGCTCCACAACAAATAGCCGTGGGAAATTACAAAAAAAAAACCATTTAAGGAATTGGCGCTCAGTGGTAAACATTGAATTGCGGGAAATTATTCAATAATCACCGTGATCGACTTGTCAACAAGCTATCAATAAACTTATAACAAATAATTCAGCACTAACATTGTGCAATTTATGCTATCAAGAGACCTGCAACAAAATTATTCAACAGTAACTGTGATGAGGTCGTTACTAGATAATTAGCAGATTTCTGCTGATTATTCTGCACCAATTGAGGCGCATGTATAATTTGTAGCGACACGTTCCTGTCATGCTGCACGGCGCTAAAAATTACTTGATGAAAGCAGCTAATTAATACGGGAGCACGAATGCAATAAAGCTTGCCCTCGCAGCTCATGGAATATTTTTTTTCTGCTTTAAAAATAAAAGGTCCAGTGTGAATTGGGGGGGGGGGGGGGCTGGTGGAACGAGAACAAAATAATAGCGCCAATAGTACATACATGGAGTGAGTGATGAAAAGTTCAGAGATTTTAGAAGGCGATGACGTTGAACGGACAAAATACAGAATTAGCCCACTAATCACTGGTGATGGGAACAGTTTATACTTCTTTGTTTGTTGTAAATACCAGAATGTCTTTAGCAAAAAGACCAGTAACCCTGATGTTCAAGTATTAGAAGTAACTGAAAACAACATAATGAATTTTGAATTCACACAATTAATCATTGAATTAGCCATCGGTGAAATTAGCGGGCACAGTGCTTCAGGTCAGATGATGTTTCTGCAAAAATCCTCAAAATGTGCAAGCTAAGCATTTCTTACCCGCTCTACATCATGTGGCGTAAATCATTGGACGATGGTGTTATACCAA
>LQNS02276769.1:5128387-5139819 GCA_001587735.2 Parhyale hawaiensis
GGATGACATAGTTTAGTATCATCCGCAAATTTACTAATTTTACTACGGATGTTAAGATCGAGATCATTGATGTAAATTGAGAACAGAAGTGGGCCAAGAACGCTACCTTGGGGAGCCCCTGATGTAACTTGCGTCCAGGCACTCGTTTCTCCTTCAAATTTTACTCGCTGCTGCCGACCCGTAAGCCATGCCCTGATCCATCGTAAATAGTCTCCCCTGATGCCATGAGCTTCCAATTTTTTCATTAGCCGCAGATGGGGTGTCTTAGATACCAAGTACGATGTTATGCAAAGAGCACAGTTTCGAGAAAAATAAGTGTTTCTGAAAATTGCAAGCAAAGTCAATTCTGTTCAAGTCAGTTTTATTTGAAATTAGGTGTTGTGCATTTTTTAAGCAATTTTTGCTTAAACTTTTATTTTCTTGGGGTTGACTTGACAAATTCAGCTGTGCTCTGCTCTCTAGTACTGGTGTATATGTATTAAAATAGCAGAAATAAGTCAAATATGTTTATGCCACGTTTGAGCTCTTTCATTTATTAGCATCATTTTCATTAATACAGGACAGTTTAGCTTTATTTTTTTAACGAAATTGCAAGCGTTACCATAGACAGTGTGTATCTTAATTTCCCTTTATTGAATAACAGGACAAATATCACCTAGACGTTGTACAATTTTTGATGACGGAATAAGTAGCACACTGAACACTATGCATCTCAATTTCACTTTTTTAATAGAACAAGCGTCGCACTAAGCAGCTGAAATTTCTTAATTTCCCCTACAGTGACGTAAAGTGTGCTGGAGCCGAGCAGTTCAGGTATCGGTTACCAATGGTGGCCCAATACCGACCCATTAGGTAGCCATGTTTCCGATTCTTAAGAGTTCTTCTTGATATATTTCGCCGTCAGCATTGATTTTGTCGGTCATTAGAGAAGGGAAACCAAAGCTTGCTCCAGGGAACCGGCAATTTCCGTACGGTGTGACTCTAGATTTTAGGGTAACATATAGGAGTAATTTTGGGTAATTTTCGGGTAACGGTTAAGTCTCCAGACATGAACCCCCATCAAGAATTTAAGAGATTTTCTTGAACGACAAGTTAGGTGCCAAAAAGATCCTCTACGTAATTTGGTTGAATTAAGGAATCGGTTGATTCACAAGTGGTACAAAATGGATCCAGTGTACGTTAGAATGCCTTCCAGAACTGCTGCTATTATTATACGTGCTCGTGGAGGTCCTACACCTTAGTTGCAAGGGGCAGCTAATTTTTTATCCCGTGAGCGTATGTAAATAACTAGAATTTTCACCGAAACCCAGGCACAGCAGAATGACACAACCACGCGCGACAAAAGTCTGACAGACACCGAGTCTCCCCTAACTTACGAGGAAACCCAAACGTAGAGCTCCGTACTGGCACCGATACACCCACGCCACCTCTAGTCCCCTACAGCAGTTTGTAAATAATAACGCTGTTGAAAAATATTTTTCCTGCCCGGCCCTAACGATATCAGCTGACTGAGCGAGAAGATCCAATAATTGAGGAATTTTCCTTCGTTAGCACCGTCCTGTAAATTTCCCTCGTTCTTATTCAAAAGTTTATGCTTCCCAGGGTGTAGCTTTAGTGTGTAAGTTAATCCTAGGGCACCTTCGCAGCTGATGCTAATGGCTGATAACTATAAGGGTGCTGATGTCAGTTTTAAAGTACACGGAGAAAAATTTCGATGCACGTAGGTGTTTCACTGAGAAGCATCAGGATGCACGTAGGTGTTTCACAGAGAAGCATCAGGATGCACGTAGGTGTTTCACTGAGAAGCATCAGGATGCACGTAGGTGTTTCACAGAGAAGCATCAGGATGCACGTAGGTGTTTCACAGAGAAGTATCAGGATGCACGTAGGTGTTTCACAGAGAAGCATCAGGATGCACGTAGGTGTTTCACTGAGAAGCATCAGGATGCACGTAGGTGTTTCACAGAGAAGCATCAGGGTGCACGTAGGTGTTTCACAGAGAAGCATCAGGATGCACGTAGGTGTTTCACTGAGAAGCATCAGGATGCACGTAGGTGTTTCACTGAGAAGCATCAGGATGCATGTAGGTGTTTCACAGAGAAGCATCAGGATGCACGTAGGTGTTTCACAGAGAAGCATCAGGATGCACGTAGGTGTTTCACTGAGAAGCATCAGGATGCACCTAGGTGTTTCACTGAGAAGCATCAGGATGCACGTAGGTGTTTCATGGCGTAGTTTGGTGTGTCTCCGCAGCAGCCAGAAAAACAAATTTCCGCAAAAACAAAGTAAACAAAAGCTTTGTAGTTTTATTGCCCGTGTGAAGTGAGATGCGGTTACATACTAGCACGCAGAGTCGCTATTGCTTTTCAAAGTTTCGTCTGTTCAGGTGCATTAATTTTAGCTGTTTTTGATGTATCTTGATGCATCATCGGCTTAGTCACAAAACCGAAACGCATAAGTGCATAAATTCGTGCCAAGTGCATCATGAGACCCTATTTGCATCATCATGATGCACTTTATTTTTAAGATGCACTCGAGTGTTTCGGTTTTGAAGAAAAATGCATGTAATTTTGATGCATCTAAGTACATCAAAATTTTTCTCGGTGTAATAATTATAACAAAATTTGAAATACTCATAATAATAGCAACCATAATGATAATAATAACCGTAAACAGAGCGCTCAGAGAGAGCATTCCTCCTCCAAGCCCAACAAATGGAAAGAAAATTTTATATTGTTCTGAAACTAAGATTTTCTTTGTATCAGAGCCAGAATCTAATCATTTGTGCCCTCTGACGGTTATAACAACCTCAGTAATTTTCTTTAACATCTATTCGTAACTTTTAGGAGTTCTATTGCTAATAAACATTCTGACAAATATTAGTCAAACACACATACAGGCAGACTGATCATCAGCAAAATATAATCATTGATGATTTTCAACATTTTGACGATTCCTGTAAATTTCCTCAAAATCCGGTCATAACTCTTTGAGTTCTTTTGCTAACAATTATAAAATCAAACCAAAAGACAGACAAACGAGCATGCAGATCAACATAAAAATTTGGCCATTTACTCTTCATGATATACCTAACAACTCATACAAATTTTATAAAAATTCGTCTATAGCTTTTTGAGTTATGGTTTTAAGAGAAAGAGGAAGACAAAGAAAGAAAAAGTTGAATGGATCTTCGCGAGAAGTTAATCATCTGTTACTCCTTCTATGTCTAACAATCCCCGTAAATTTCCTAAAGATACGTCCATAACTTCTTGAGTTATCTTGGTGACAGAGATACAGAAAACACATTAACAAACATACAAACACAACAAAAACATAATAATTTCAACGGTAATAATAATTTCAACGGTGTCAAAAAGATATAAATAGTTCTTAAAGAGTAGCTAGGTTTTCTGGAACATGTTTATTCATACATTCTACATTCATTGTACTAACAAATGCTTTAGCACTGACATGACACGCGTTCACTAAGTATGAACAGCTGTCACTATTATACTATATTCTTACGACTAGTAGCATAACTGGAGCCCGATGCAGTTGTATATAAATACATATATCTAAAAGTGTAGATGTGAGTAAGTTTTTAAGTTTTATAGCTGTGTATTAATGTAGGAAGCGCTTATACTCATGAATTTGTTTCATGCTATTTTGGCGGGTAGTAAGTGATATTCACTATTAAACATTAAATAATTTGGGTCACTATGCAGTACAACAGAGCATGTCCAAATATCACTGTTTACCCTTTCTTTCTCCAATTCTACTAGAGAAATAAAACGTTCAACACCGCCTCTTTCACAAGAGGTCTCTGCTATCTGCAGCAAGTATTCTATACCGGTAGAACGACTTCGATATACCCCCTCCTCTGGCATATTCCTCTATCCTGTGCGAGACGTACCTCCCGCTACATTTCTATTAGACTCAGGCAGCATCAATAGCCTCCAACTGAGTCTAGTTTCCCTTCAGCAAAATTACATTGACATTTTTTGAAGGAATTCTTCAGATCTCATCAGATTCTATTATTTTTATGACTCCTGAATAAACGGGCCCGGAAAGCCTTGTCCTTGGGAGCCATTTTTTCGGCTCTTTTTCCCTAAAAAACTGATCTCATTTGCGGAATTTTTTGGAACACAGTCTGAATTTTTGCGCTGCAGTCTTGCCGACAATCTTTCTCTCTTAGTGCGCCTCTCACTCATGTGAATAGGCGCCTCTTACTCATGTGTACAGGCACTTCTAACTCAAGTGTACAGGGGCCTCTCACTCATGTATGCAGAGGCCTCTCACTCATGTGTACTGGGCCACGCACTTTTGTGTACTGGGGCCTCTCTTTCATGTGTACAGGGGCCTTTCACTCACGGTTATAGGTGCATCTCACTCATGTGTACAGGGTCCTCTCACCCATGTGTACAAGCGCCTCTCACTCACGTGTATAGGCGCCTCTCTCGCGCGCCCCTTACCCACGTGTATAGCTACCCCTTACATCTACAGATGCCCCTTACTCACGTGTACAGGTGCCATTTCACTCGTGTGTACAAAAGCGTCGCTCTATTAGAACTTAACATTTTATTCCTGGAGCGACCTATCAATAAACAAAGTGGGGAAACCTTTACTAATTGTGTCACAAATCTTGATTTGCCTAGCTACCCTACTGATAACCCCAGTTTCGCTTTAAATTCATTGGTGACGCAATTGTTCGATCTCTATTTCTCAACCTTTCCATTGAAGCAGAGCTGTAATGTTAATAAAGGTATAAGAGCTCCTTGGCTGACGACTGAGAAGCATAAACTCTTGAGACTATACAGGCGAGGCATTATCACAAAACGTGCTTATACTGTCTACCGTAACATTCTCAATTCAGTGCTACGTACGACTAAGCAGATGTTTTATAGTAAGCAACTACGCGGAGTCTCCAATGACTGTTGAAAGACGTGGAAAACGATTAACCAATGGCTTGGTCGTAATACTCATCCAAAGATGAACGAGCTTGCAATTGAAGGCCGAATGGTCCGTGATGCCGAACTGGCTACCAGTTTTAATTCTTACTTTACGTCAGTTGCTGGTGATCTTGTAAAAAATTTTTTCTCCAGATAATAGAGTGCAATACGTTATCTTTTGTCCATACGTAGAGAAGGAACTTGACTTTCGTGCAATAACACCAGATGAAATTCTTAACGTAGTTAAAGCTAATTTATATAAACGTTATCATATTAATAAAATTCAACCAAGCAATTTGTTACGGTTTTTACCTCATATTGTTTGTTACGTATGTGCGATTTTCAATGAAATCAGTCTACTTGGGGAGTGTCCAACAGTGTTAATTTCTAGAGTAATTCTGATTTTTAAAGCAGATGATAGAAATGTACTTATGAACTATAGGCCTATATCAACGCTCTCCTTCTTTAGTAAACAAAATATTTGAAACTATTATCCATTCCGGATTAAAGGCTTTTATCGATATGAATTATGTCTCAAGTCCAAATCAATATGGTTTTAGACGTGGCAAAAATATTGACCAAGCTGTGTTTTCTCTGGTTAACAATGTGCTGCCGGCTTTTAGTGAAAAGACCTAGAGAGTATGCTTATTCCTGGATTTGAAGAAAGCGTTCGACACTGTCGACCATTGTATCTTAGTGCGGAAGCTACAACATTATGGTATACGGGGGAACATTTCCCAGCTAGTACGTAGCTATTTGACTGGTCGTAAGTAATATGTATGTGTGGATGGATTCGAATCTAGTCAGATCGAGATAAAGCTTGGAGTTCCTCAGGGCTCAGTTCTTGGGCCACTACATTTTAACGTGTTCATCAATGACATAACAGCTTTAAGTGGTGCAAAGTCAATTTTATTTTCTGACAATGCTGTTTTTTTTCTTCAATGATATCTCTTTGAGTCTTGTTGTGCAAAAACGCAATATTTTCATTGCAAGGTTGACGGAATGGCTTATCATAAACAGACTGACGCCCATTGCAAATAAGACAAAGTTAATGTTATTTACCTCGCGGCCTTTACCAAGTTTACCAGATATAGTTTTTAATGGCAGCGTATTACAATGGGTTACTGCTATTAAATATCTAGGCATCCACATAGATTCAAAGGTCACCTACTCGAATCACATCCGCGAATTATGTAGTAAAGTTGCTAGGGCAGGAGGTGCAATCCGTGCTCTGAATAGATTCCTAACAAGACAGTCGCAGTTAATGTTGTATTTTATGTTGCTGTATCCTCATCTTATTTTTGGAATACCTGTTTGGGGTGGAGCATCGGCGCATGTACTTCAGTCTTTGGTTGTTACAGTGAATAATGTCCTTAGAACTATGCTAAAGGTAAAAAGGGACCATAACAATGTTCCAACAATGCGAGTTAACGCCATGTACCATGCGTTGCAACTACTCAAGTTACCCGATGTGTTAAAATGTTTTTTATTTAAATTTTTGCGAAAAGCTATGTTTAGTGATGCTGACTTGTTTGAACAGCACTATAGAGCATTGGTTCCTCCCCATTACTAAAATACCCGTCACAATACATTTAACCTACCTCAAGTAAGACTAGAGGTACAAAAGCGCTTCACAATTTACCAGAGCGTTAAGAGCTATAATGAACTCCCTGAAGATCTTAGGGAACCAATGTCTGATAAGACTTTTCAAGCAAAACATAAGATGTTTACACTAGCTCAATATATGGATTAGGAATGAAACGTAGGAACGATGTGAAATGGTTTTCATATGTGTAGTATTGTAGTAACTCTGCTCCAATGGATATTTATGTAATCGACAATGACATTCGATGTTAGAGTGCCTCATAAATAGATACTTTTAGTAGGGCACGTACTAGTTTAAGTACATTATTTTATTGATTTTAATTCAGAATAAGTAAGGAGAGTACAATAAAGGTGTAAAGTTGTCTAAAGGTGTAACAAGGTATAGATATGTCCATAAAATATACGGATAAACATAATGAAATATAGAAGACAGAAAAGAGATAAATCTGCTAGGTGAATAATTCGAACAAATGACTGCATAAAACTAAAAGTAGGGTAGATGCTTATGATTATTATGCCTGAAATAACGTACTTTTAGCAATTAATGAATCATTGCCATTTCTTTTTTCAAAGCATCTACCAACACAACTACATCGTATTCCTCCTGACACCACCATGGTCAACGCTACCTAGCTCCTTATCTATTCTGGATGCGCAACTCTACCTCCGTAAGTCACGACGCCTCTGCTATCTCTGGATAATCCTCCTAACGCCAAATCTTACGCTTGACTTCTAAATCATTTAAGAGATGAGCGTTGTAGCCAAGACGGCCTACGCTGTATCTGGTTATAGGGCCACGGCCCATTAATCTTCATAATGGCCCAGGCCCGTCTCAGAAGGCCTGTTAACGCTATAATGGAATGTGTGCCCAATGTTGGGCCCGGGTGTGAGGTAATGCTGATATAGTGTGTGGGTAATGAAGGTGAATGTTTGCCCTACACTCTTTGCTTTCGGTTTCGATTTGGAACATTGAATTTTTGTTTTCACTCATTTCAAGAACTTTAAGGAGTCATTTAGATAGAATAGCGAACCTTCCTCGAGATTCGAATTCGAATGCTGCTCGCGTGGAGCTTCATGGTAAATCATTTTTCTCTTCGGCGTCAAAGCGAAAATAAATATCGTACTGCACATGCAGGTCATATTGCAATTTTTTTTAAGTTTTAAGTATAAAAAATGTGTAATATCCACGTAGCATGGCAGTGGTATAAAAAAATTGGGACTTAGCTTTGCCTGGTAGTGGATCTGCTAAAAATTTAAAATAATTATAATTTTATAACATTTACTAGTATCGCATTAGGTTCACAAATACAATTAAAAGTACACAGTAAATAATGTAATTACCCAGGCGTAGGAGCAGTCCTACAGTCACCTAAAGATGATGCCGTACACATGAAAAATACAAGAATATACTCAGCCCATACCTGTATACACTGGCCCTCAACTGCTTGTTCTCAATAAAAAACAAAATTAATAAAAAGAGGGTACAATCAGTTTGCTGTAATTAAGGGACGATCTTTATTCAAAAGTTGAAAACCAAACTTATTTCTTAATAGTGTGTAGGTGTTTAAAAATCAATTTTTCAAAAGTTCTCACTACCTGCTCATTAATGAAACAGGTTTGTAGCATCTAGGATTCTTATTTGTTTCCAGCTCTGAGAGTTCGTATAATAATTGCACGCTTGTCAGTGACGGATATTTTCCAATGAAACTTTCAGGAATAATTATCTTCAAGAAAGAACACTAGGGTAATGAAGGTGAAGATGAACCCACGGTTAGGTTGGGTATTAGGTGATGTTGATGTTGTGTGCTGGTCCAAGAAGAGGGTAATTACATTAAATGTAGACCCAATGTTGGCCAGGGCCTAAAGTAATGTTGATTTAGGGCGCGAATGATGAAAGCAATGTTTTTATAATGCCAAGGCAATGAAGTTGATTGTTAACTCATTTTCAGGGAAATAGAACACTCTACACTTGACTTCTCACACAACCCAACTCGATCCAACGGCCTATTGAGAAACTTAGATAAAATCTTCCCTAACCAACACATAGCGACCTCAGACAAAAATAAACTGTCCTTGGTGCTGCAAGGAGTGTATCTCTTGGCACGAACCAGGGATACACAAGCACTGGCAATGGTAATTTGTATAAATTAATTTTAGGAAGTTGGTATCCTTAACTTTCATGATAGGAGACACAGTTGGCCTCTAACTTCGAATTTGAGTTTCTCATTGCGTTTTTGTATCGCTAAGAACAGTTTACTCGTGTTTTGAGGTCGATAGGATTATTAGAAAACATTTATTGAGATTTCATTTGTCAGCCATAGAACACACGATATAGAGTAGGCACAATGGCATGGATTGTAATCAATTGGCTGAGCAATGGAAGTCAATATTTTACTCAATAATACGGCTGAAATATTAGGGTAACCTAATGGCTAGGTCATGTAGGTTACTTTTAAGCCATTGTTACGGCAATGAAATTGAATGTTTGTCCTTTGTTAGGGTGATAGGGACAGTGAATGTTGACCCATCAGAGCTGTGATACGGTAGATTCTTTCTACCGACAGTGTCAGTATTTGGTAGATGAAAACGGCCCATTCGGTTCGGCATTTCAGTAGATTTCCAGAAAAAAAAAATCTACCGAATGACACCGTATTTCGGTTCAGTAGATTTAAAAAACTCCCAATATATATATTTAAACACCTTTAAAGGCCTTTTAATACATTATAGAGCCCATAGAACACCTATTTCAAGCTTTAACTACATTCCAGAGCTTTTAAAGCATTTATTTTAGCATTTCTGCAGCTTCTGCAATCATTTCTTAATGTTTTAAAGCTTATAAAGACCTTATCAGAGCGCAAACTGATTCTTCTGCCCAAATCAGGGGTAACTGGAAAGATACAAGTTTCGTTGCGCAGGCTCGAAAATTATGGAACAAGTCTACGGAAAACTTTAGAAGAGCAGAAAACTTGAAGGAAGCAAGGAAGATCGCTAAGGAAATATGCTCATCCTTCCCAATTTAATGTACCTACATTTTTCTTTTTTTTTCGGAAATAGCTGTCTCAGTTTAAGTAATGTCTATCCTCATATAGCTGTTTCTAGGACTAGCATTGGGTAGTTACCCAATGTAAAAGTGTATTTACAATGTAAATGTTAAACACTTGCAAAATATATCATTCATTCATTCATCAGCGTAAAAAAAACTAATAAACTATCTCTGGCAACACCTTTGTATAACTAATTAACTATTTTAAGTTCTTCAAAGGAATGCTAAAACGTTTTTGCTCGTGCATGAATTATTGTCGCACTCTATGTTCACTATTAGCAAAGATATTAGCATAAATATGCGGAGTGTATGATCACTCACTGGCAGTTCACTCTCCACACAGCTCGGAGCTTGCACCTGATAGTTCAGTGAGCGAAACATTATGACACACTACGCCCATTTCTCAGAGCACAAAGTTTTTTCTCTTCAATGAAGTGCAATACAGCACGAAAAAGCTCTACTGAACGAAAATCAATGGGATTTTTCTAATGACTTCCAGGATGGACGGTGGGTCATAGAGGGCTGAGAAGATTTTTTTGTTGGCGCGGGCAATTTAAATCTACCGAAGAAAGTTATTCGGTAGATCCATTCGGTATCGGTACACGATTTGGTAACGATTCAGTGGCGTGGTATATGAATATACCGGCACTACCGAAATACCGAATTTCATTCCGTAGTCCCAGCTCTGTGACCCATGGCAGAATAACGTAAACGAAATTGGTTAGGGTATGACATAATGCTTCTCTGGCGTACAAACAATGAAAAATGTAAACCCAAATTTTTGATGTGTGATTGCTGATGTCATTCATGTAACTGTAAATAATAATTTAATTTATACTGAAATACTATTGCAATTAATATTTAACTTATTAGGACCAATATTAGTTGTGGTAGCAGTACAACGAGTAGCAGTAGTTTTAGGATGGAGGGGTTTTATCAACTTGAGCGGTGTTTTGAGAGCAAAGACCTCCACCATGCACTGCAATGCCAAAAAAACAGAATGGTAGACAGACAGACAATGAGACTGACGTATCATCACCAAGATTTTATCATCTTTCCTAGGGACATTTCTAGGAGTTGCTGTAAATTTCATGAAGATCCGTCCGTAACATTTTGCGTTGTATTGCCAGCAGACAGACAAAATAACAGACAGACAAATAAACTAAGACAAAAATAAACTCCTAAAAGAAGGTAATAACAGTATTAGTAGTTTACTATTATGCTGTATATATGTATTAAGTATTTTTATACACCGGAAGAATTACAGTGCCTAGACATAAGTATTTGCACAACTCTATTTTTTATGTATTTTAAAAAAATTAGGGACTGCTTTAGGATAATTAATACAGGAAGTTTAAATAACATATATATAATAGAATATATAAACAGACCAGTCAAATGTGCACTGATAGCAAGAAAATTTAACACAAGCAAAAGTAAAGAGGGACAAAAGTATTTGACATTAGTACGTGGCGGCGTCACGTTTATTGGCAATAACAGCATGGAGACGATCGTTATAACTCGAAATTAACATTTCACATTCACTTGATGGTATTTTTTCCATTCTTCCATGCAGATAACCTTTAATTCAGTAAGGTTTTTAGTACACCGTTTGTGGACACCAGATTTAAAAGACGCCACAAATTTTCTATTGGATTTTCTATTGATTGGCTAGGCCATGGAAGAACATTTATTTTCCTCATTTGAAACCATTCTTTCGTTAAATTCGCAGTATGCTTGGGGTCGTTGTCTTGTTGGAAGGTCCACCTGCGCCATCCGTAGAATTTTTTGGCACTTGGAAGCATCTTCTTCTCTAATATCTCCCTGTACATGAA
>LQNS02276769.1:5145357-5162340 GCA_001587735.2 Parhyale hawaiensis
CCTTCCAGTTCTTTCCGAGTGTCTGGCGACAATCCGCTCATTCACATTCACAGTGATACGTTCCAGAATTTTCCAAACATATATGATTGTAAATCGTTCGAATCTGCGCTGTATTGAATACCAGTGGAGACAGCTGAGTCGTTTGTGGTAATCGTACACCTGCATGCCTCGAATTTTGGCCGTGAAAGATCGTTGGATACCTTCAAGTTGTTCAAGCTTTTTTCTTGTACGCGGCATCCAAGTGGGGAACAGTATTCTATTCTCGGAAGGCTTAATTGCTTCCATAGTGTGAGCATTACATCTATTTCGCGTGACGAGAAAGTTCGTGAAACCCATCCACTCCATTTTTTCCCCACAGCGATAACCTAGCAATATGTTCTTCGAACGTAGCATCGTCTTGCATTCTCACTCCGAGGTCTCTTAAAACTGTCTTTCTCTCAATTTGATGCCCATCGCTGGTGGTATATTGCGTGGATTCAAAGATTGGTTGATTTTTTCCGTATCTTAGCAGATCAAATTTTGCTTCATTAAAGGTCATATTATTTCTTACCGACCATTGCCAGATACTTTCCAAACCTCGTTTCACAGATAGCACGTCTTCCACAGATTGCACAGCAGCTAGTATTCGTGTATCGTCAGCTCCTTAGAACATAAATTGAAAAACATGAACCAACTAACATAAATTGTTGGAAACGTTTACAGCACCAATGAAAAAATTTTCGTTGTGATATGTAGGTCCGTTTCTGTGTTTAAATGCATGCTCACTAATGTTAGTCAAAACAAAATATAACTTAAAAATGTTATAGACGGATATCAAAAAACTTGTAGGAACTGGTAGGAATATTAAGAGCAGAAATGACCAAATTTTAGTAATGATAAAAAAGAAATCCTAGTTTCAGAACGGATTTGACTTTTTCTGTAACATTGCCTTGCTTGGCGGAGATATGCGCTCTCAGAGAGGTTCTCTATTTGTATATTTTGGTTGGCAATTAAAACTCACAAAGAAAGGAAAATAATTAACACTCTTCTGGCTAGATTTGGACCTGGCGTCTCCCCTATTTCAAAATTAGGATGCAGGAACGAAGTGGCAGAGATATCATCACAAAAAATTCTACGCCGTCTTATATGATAGCCGAACATACTATGCATGCAAAATATATTACGAAAATTATTGGGAAATAATTTAAAAATTGGTAAAATAAATATTATGTTTGCTAATATGATTAGTATCGTGCTCTATGTTTTTTAAATGAAAATAGCAATATCTATTTGCAACTAATTAAAAAATGTCGAAATGGAGATTTTGGACAACACTAAGAATCGATTTTTTTCACTGTATTGGTAAAATGAAGATTTTAGTAACTGTAGAGAAATGATACACAACAGAAGTGACGTTAACTGTACGGGCTCTTGAAAGAGCGTTACACAATATTGGTTATATGATATTGCAAAAGCAATGCGGCCATAACGATTTACGGTAGAGATAAATTGAAGAACGTAAATTTTTTTTAAAAGTTTTAAAAATGATGCAACAAGAGATTTATAAAAATGTAAAAATGTTTCCTTACATTTCTGGTAAAATGCAGATACGAAAAGCGTTTAAATATAAAATCAAATATAGGGGTTATAAAATGAAAACACTATAAAGCCTTGAAACCGAATTACAATAGTTGTAAATTTAATATTTAATACTGTGAAAGTGAAATATTGATAGAAATAATTCCGGTGTAACTAACTTGATGATTCTTCATACGAGGTCCGGTGGGTGTTATGCAAGCCACCCATCTGACGGAAAAAGTATTGAAATTTAAAAGAAAAGTTTGTCAATTGCTACAGTCCAGTAATTGTTACTGAAATAGCTTATGAGTGTTGTGAAAGCTATTACAACGAGCTGCCTGATATAGGTATTGTATAAAGATTCTGTAATTGTGCGAAATTACAACTGAGAATAAATTAAATTATGAACCATGGCATACAGTTTTCGTTAAATATCATTACGCAGGACATGTAAAAATTCCGCAGACCAGAGGTTTAGTTCTCACTTGAAACCCGGCCCGCAGGCTAGCTCCGCACCAAAAAGATATGTTATAAGTTAGACACCACGTCTATTTTTTATTAGCAGCGGAGCAATTCGCAACGGGCAATAGTCTTCTGGACGGTATCATCGATACTCTATTTGGCCTTTACTTAATGCTGGTGTCACTCCATCTCGGAGTAAGTATAGAGGGAGACGACATTACCAAGATTCTGTACAGCAGCGTGCGGGCCATTTTATACACACTGGCTGGTTTGCACTCTTTCTTGCTGACTGGCTGGAATAGGTGGCCTAGATGCAAGCTGAGATTCCTTTTAGCTGTAGAGCAGTAGACTCGTGCTCTTCTTCATTTTCATTTGCAGCAAATACCGTTCACGCGAGAAAAAAAATAGATTTTCAGTTTACGGTGCACTTCAGCTAAATGGCCTTCGGTATCCAGAATACAACGCTTCATAAATATTCATCCCTTTCTGATGCCTGAACGATAATTGTTTGTAAGCAGGTGCCGCCAACCTACTTTTGCTCGTCCATTTTTGTCCCACTGCCGAGGACTCCCTCTATACTTACTCCGAGCACTCCATGAAGCGACACGCTGTCACGAATATTTATGCAGCTAGTGAGTCTGTAACCAGGATACTCACTGGACAGTACTATAATTGAATGACGTGCCAGCCGCATGTCCATTCATAATTGGAGCGTGTCACTGTACATGACGTGTGGTCAAAGTATCTTACTAAGAGCATAACGTGCAGACAGACGGATAAATGAGACCACAAGCAGAATCAATCAAACAATATAATAAAAACCGTCGTGTGTTCATTTGTTTATGTATTTATATATTTGTATGTTTCGTATCCCCCTCTTAAAGAAATAGCGAAAAATTTGCCAGGTTGCAGATGTTGTAATTAAGTTGCGTTTTCATGGAGATCGATGACCAGGTTGCAGGAGATGGCGAAAGTGGCATCCATATTCCTTTATCTCATTGCACTTCTTGCTCAAAACACTTCTTTGAATCTAAAAAATAGAGGTATTACAGCTTCTCTTAGCGCCAGCATGCAGTCTTATTTTTGCAAATTTTTCCATACATCGAATCATACGTTTGTTCTCAGTTTACCACGTACAAATTAAGAAACTAACAAGACCGCCTCGTGGCGTGAGACCGTCACTCGCGGTGAGACGGCACTTATCTATTATTACAATTTGAGTCGGCTATTGTAGCGTATGTTTCAGAAGCATATTATTGACGAAGACATAATAGTCTAAATGAAGACGGGTCGTCTCAAATTCTTCGCTGTCGTTTTTGACAGCGCGGGCACTCTAGTAATATTATAGACTTAGAGACTAAAGTACTCATCAGTCACCGCCAGCACTATGTTGAGGTCTTATTTGATGTTGGTGACTGATAATTAAGTTGAGCGCGCCCTCATTAAGTTGAATGTGCAGTCATCAAATTTAGTGACCGATCATCAAGTTGAGTTTACGATTATGGTGTTGAGCGTCTGATCTTCACGTTGACTGTCTGTTCATCAACTTGAGTGAATGAGCATCCGACCACGAAGCCCATCATACGATTATCTAGTTGAACGAGAAATTATCAAGTTGAGCATGTGATCATGAAGTCAAGCTACTAGTGGCCAATTTCACGGTAACGGAAGGAGAAATCAGAGACCATTTTATATTTCAAACAGAAATATTACTACGACTTTGTGTAAATGAACAAAAAAATCAATAGCACAATATACAGTCACTGCCAAAAATTCTTAAACCAAAAAATTTCTTGTTTATTATGTGTTGTTTACATATAACACACATTAATGAGGGTGGTAACGGAAGGATATTGAAATGGACGTGGTTTTCCACCTCATTCACATTTCGGTGAAACTCTGTGCAGTTTTCTAGGTCAGCATCTTTTCATGTTATTTAATAAATTCTTTGGTACTTTAGCAACAAATTGTCAACTTCCAATTTTAATTTATCTAATCAGTAGTTGAACTACAAGGTTAAACATAAAAAAGATTTGGTAACGGAAGGACGGTAACGGAAGGACAATCGAAATGCTCAAGAAATGCACATGAAGAAAGTTACTTTCAGTTAGCAGCAAGTTATTATTATTGATTGAAATTTTCATCAGGTTTAAATTGGAACTCTTTGTAGTTCTGAGAAGTAGCATAGACTGCATAAGAGACCACGTGCCTCGTTATGACAGAGATTGAGTGAGTTTTGTGGGTTTTCGGCAATGCTTTGACAATGTTCCATCTTGCATCCAGAACATCCTTGCCATCGTGCACTTCTCTGGCAGTAATACAAGCAACACGGATCTTCTTCAAGTGTCTGCTTGCTTCTGCTGCAAAGGACTCTGCATCATTCACAAATGCACCTCTTTTGCAAACTGAAAATACAACTCTCCTCACCTGCCCTCAAATGCCATCAACACTTCCCTTGCCATGACTAGTGGTAAAAAGTTCCATCTTACACCCTGTAGGTTGTAGGTTTCCTCAGCGATACTTCTGCTTGAACAGACTGGCAGCACCATCAGAGACGAATGAAACACTTCTCATTCCAGGATGATTGAGTTTCAGATCTTTGATTATGTAATCAAGAAATGAAGCAACTGCGTACTTACGAAATCGTCGCTAAGGATTGCTGTGGATTCCACTTTACCTTCACCAACACGAGCACAAACAGTAAATATTGTTACTTGGTCATGGCTCCAAATTTCTAATGTCTATTTGTCATTTTGTTACAGTTTTTGTCCTTCCGTTACCAAGAAATGGTAACGGAAGGACAAATTTATAATTAGGTTAACCTAATTAATGTGAAGACCAAGATTAATTTGAGTGGTTAGTTATAATAGGCCTATATGAACTTACAATGAATATGAACTATTAAAGTTTTACGAAATCAATTATTGATAATATACAAAAGTTGTGTTTTTTGGTAACAGAAGGACAGTTCAGTGGCATAAAGAATTACAAACGCCGTTAAAGTATGCCAATGGTGCTTAGGTGGAAGAAAACTGTTTAGAACAATTTAGGACAATTTAATTGATTCACAATAAACAATAAGCTCTTTGTGTTTTAGTATTTAATGCAGAGAGGGACACTTTTCTTTCTTGCATAATTAGTCATTTTTTGGGACAACTGCTAATATGCTCACATAACCCTTGGTTTGCCATAAGAAACACATTCAAATTGTAGTTGTAACATAAAATTCATTAAATATGGACTTACACCTTTACTTTGACACCAAGTATATGTGATTCTGATGAATTTTAATTTTTGACACCCATGTCCACTTTCACTGAAATTGACCTACTCGAATTTCCTCATCTCATCACCTTGGCGTTCATAAGATGAATGTTTTTTATCTAATTCTTAAGACCGAAACAGAGAGACTAACCAACTAAGCAACTAGCAGTATTATAATTTATTGGATGATATATTAATGTCTCAACACCAAATCGACCAAAGGCTCTTAATAATCTAAATAGAAAAAATAAACATTTTTGATCGAAACACCGCTAAATCATTTTCCACTAGCAATTTTCAATCGAAAACGAAAACGGTTACGGAATTTTTCATGCAGCGTTTTTATTCCTGCCGTGTTTTTTTGGCAGCAAATTCCCGCCTCGGCAAAGTTTTATTTTTGTTTAAACGAATTCCAGGCGCTTGAGCGAGATCGATTGCTTTTTAAATGAATTATTCAAAGTTGCAAGACAAGCCATCTTTTTTTTTTTTTTTGGTTTTGCGCTATGCCCAGAATGAAGTGTCTACCTATACGATTTCTAAGTGCTACACTCTATGTTACAGAGTACATGTGGCATCTGGAAGCATAATGCACTAAGTGCCATTTTTCTAGATGCTAATCGTTGCATCATTACTCTAATCATTCCAGGAATTGAATATCAGCATTCACTTTGCAGTTTAGTTTCATGTATTTATACGGATGTTATATTCATGCTTTTGCATAGTAGAGTAGGTTGTGTGTGCCTGTGTAAGCACTAAATTTATATTCCTTCATTGATTTTTGTCGAGTATCTCATAGAAGTTATTACTTTCTATGTGGATGCTGTACATATATTAGTCTATATAGAGCACTTTAAGCCAGTAACGACAGTCTATGTGACTATTTGCTTCTGCTGATATGTATGTGGATTACACATATTAAAATGTGTAAACTATGATAAAGTGGTGGTAAACAGAGGCTGCGGGTATCTTATTCCATTAATGTCTATGTGGATACTATTAATGAAACTAGTGCTCCCGTGAGTGAAAAACCTCACTAAGTAATCGATATGTTCGACTTGCCATTTCCACATTTTCCCGCTCACGCTTATTAGCAACTCTTATTTCCTTCTGTAACCTTTCTGCTTCAAGTCTTTCTTGTCACAGTGCCCCATAGACGCTTCATCCCTCCATTGATAGCACGCCTTCGTTCTTCAAACTGTAGTAGTCACGTTCTTCTTTTACGTTTCCTATTCTCTTTTTTTAATTAAACGTACGTCTTGCAAAGTTCAATCGTAAATAAAACACTACAATAAACTTTAATGCCCCTCCTGTCAGCTTATATGCAATGTTCGTGCGCCGTATCCATAATACTGTCCTCCATATTTAACTCTCTGCTTCACTGAAGTGCTCAAATTTCGGCCTCTGAAGCGACGTATGCACTGAAGCAAGCAAGGCAACGGTAACGCAAAACTCAATTTGGTTCTAAAACCATGATTTTCTTTGCAACAGCACCAAAATCTAATCATTTAAGTCTTGCAATATTAATAACAGTTTCTGTAATTTTCGTAAAGATCCGTTCTTAACTTTTTCAGCTATGCTGCTAACATACATTATGACAAACATAAGTCAAACACATAAACGGATCAACCAATCAACGCCAAAATTCAATCATTTAGGTCTTTTAGCATTACTAACAAGTCCTGCAAATTTCATAAAGATCCATTCGTAGATTTTTTAGTTATTGTGCTAGCAAGCATAAAATCAAACACAGCAACAAATACACGATCAAGAAATCGATCATCACAAAAGTTTTGTCATTTACTATTCGTGATATACTCAACAACTCATGTAAATTTCATGAAAATCCGTCCATAACTTTCTGAGTTATGGCACTAAGAAAAAAATAGACAGACAAACAATCAATCAAACAGATGAACGAATTTTCACCAAAAGTTAATCATCTGTTACTGTAAAGATGCCTAACAATCCCTGTAACTTTCGTAAAGATCCGTCCATAACATTTTCAGTAATCTTGGTGACATACAACACGCAAGCAAATAGACAGACAGACATATAGACAGACAAACACAACGAAAACATAACCTCCTTGCCGGAGGTAACTATGCAAACTAAGTCAGACCAAGGCAGAAGCTTGAGTGGGGGTTTGATTTATCATCATAGTTAACCTCCATCTGTACACTGAATTATATACGACAGGTCGGACCGGTAAAATTTGGTTAGCTATGGAATAAATAGCTATGTATTCCATTTCGTTTGCTTTTGTATTTTGTATTGTATTTTATCAAGGCAGTTCGGTTGTGGTCAAATTCCTCTACAGCGGTACAGATTCTATGTGTATTTCTGAGATTTCTTTATTTACAGGTAGTGGGCGGGGCTAAGTATGACCTGAACATAATCTCAGAAATACCCATTGAATTGGCAACGCTACAGAGGAATTTGCCATTACCGAACTGCCTTGATAAAATGGTCAGACTATAGTAGAGATCTGTAAAAATATCCCAGAAGAGGTGTATCATTCGTCATTTGTGCCGAGTCCGGAATATGGCCACGATGTGTGAAAACCAATGCCAAGTGGGACAACCAATATAAGACCTACGAGCAGTAGCAGATGCAAACATGTCAACACGGACACGAATTCTTCATTATTTTATGCGAGAAAATTTGCCACGACTGTGACGTCATAGTTGATTGCTTGCATATAAATAGTATTTTTGTAGCCTTGATACCAGTGCTATGTTGAAATCTCTAGCCGCGCAACAAGACAATGATGACGTCATATCGTAACGGGTGCCATAAGAAGTTGTGAGTCTCCTTCCGTATTAAAAATTTTCGCTGGAACAAGGGTGGCATATGGTAGATCCGCACACAGTCGAGAAAAGAGTGGCGCATCCGAGAGGCTACCGCGCTGCTTTGTGCGCCAAGCGCGTTTTTAGGTAGGCAATATCGACCGCGTTCCAAAAAAGATTCACCCGAGCTGTGAACGCTTCCCTGCGCTTAGCTAAAACAACAATATACTCCGACTTTCGCGAAGGCCCGGTACATCCACGGATGACGATCTGGCAAGTGCAGCGATACACTCACTGCCGAGATGTATATTTTCGGAACGAGGTCGATGTTGCCGACGTAAAATCGCCTTTAGCGACCGAGCAGCGCGTTAACCTCTCGCATGCGTCGCTACCGGAGCTACCACGTATCACCCTTGTTCCACCGAAGATTTTTAATTGGGGTTGTTTTATTTATTTATTTTTGTCACTCGGTTGTATCGCAGTAAATAACCAAGATGTGCAATTTTTGCGTGAATTATGGTATTTTAAGTACCTGTATGTGATTATGAACTTTATGTCATTTCTTCCGTAAATGACTGGATTTAGAATTTTGATAAAGATTATTTTTAATTCGATTTTATGCATTACTGCATTTTAGGTAATTGTACTTTTCATTTTATTCCACTTTTTCAATTTAATATCCTTCCATTTCTTGGGGAGTGCTGCTGCTGCTGAAACTCAAACTTTTCATCAAAATAATAATAGCATAATAGGTTCGTCGTGGTTGGGTGTAATTTATATATTACCATGCTATTCATATTACATCGCGGCGAAATGCCCTCAAGGGGGGGAATTGACCTAACGGCGAAAAGACCGACGGCGAATTAACCCACGGTGAAAAGACCTAGAACTGCTTTTTTCCTATACCCGTTTTTCGCTCACAGTCGAGCATCACTCCTACTAAAAATTGAGCTCGGTATCCAAGATACCCAATGGTACTACGAGTGTATAAGTTGGAGTTATTTAGTCAAGTGAAAAACTGTTCTGTCAAATGAAGAAATCAAATTAAAAAAGAAAAGTTTGGTGCCACCGAATCCTCGTATTCTTTATGGTAAGCCGCAGAATATCTTACCTTATACTCCTTAGAGCAGTTGAAGTTTGGAGGTGAGAAGACACAGAGTAGAGTACAAATCAGGATGCATGAGAGTACTAAGAGAAGCTGAGCACAGTTCCATTGATTGGATTTCAACGTAGGCAAAGCAAGAAGTACATTCAGATCTAACATTACCGCATATACGTTTACGATCTTCTGCGACTTGGTCTATTTTCCATCCATCAGCTTGCAGTGAAGCATAAGACGGCCCCAGCTTATAACCTGGCTATAATTTTCATCTGTCCGTTTTCTTAAAGCGTAACAGAATATGAACAGATAAACAAACAAATAAATAAATCGGCCATCTGTTTTGAATAAAAACCATTTCCCTATTTCCATAGTCTTTCCCGCCTAAATATTTTCTGCTGGAAGTCAATATCGAGCGCCTGGCAGGCCTCCATTAATCTCTCCAGCCACAGTCTATTAAAGGAGGTAAGTGTTCGTGAAAAATAACTAAGCTTGTGAAAAATACCTGTGAAAAATTCCGAAGCCCAATCGAAATACTTCTAAGTCTGTGACAATAATTAGGCCTGAAAATGCTTAAGGCTTAAAAAAATATATGTTAAAGCCTGTAAATTTTCAAAATCAGTGAAACAATACATTAGCTTGAGAAATTTACCTAACCTTATGAAAAATACCCATACCTTACCTAATGGAAAACACTTAATCCCCTGAAATAGACCTAAGCCTATAAAAATACCTACAGTATATAGGCCTCGGAAATATCCGGAACCGAGGCAGTTCCTTGAAAAAATTTATTGTATCTTAGAAGGTCACCTTTTCTATAAAAAAGGCTTTTTAGCGAAAAATTCCCACTGGTATGCAGTACAGTAACCTGTGACTATTTTCTAAACCTATAGACAAGACCTCGTGACTTAAAAAAGCCCCCTATGCAAATGAAAACTTTGTTTGCCAATGAAATATTCGTCAGCCAATCAATAAATTACCGCCTTTGAAAAATACGTTAATCTCGTGAAACTCCTCATACCTATCCTACCTTTGCTTAATGATAATTTCTTTGAGAACTACATATACCTGTACTATTAATGCAACTATTGTACTGTACTTACTGTATACCTGTCAAATTTGATTATACAATGCTATAGTCTCACGTCTGTAGGTTTATATACAAGGACAAAGAGATATGCTTCTACACAACAAAGATGAAGGACCGACGAAGCATTATTATTTTACCGGCATTTTTGACGGTCCAGGAGCACTGACGTACCAAGGATAGCTGTTCCAAAATTGCCAATTTCTCACGGAAACAACAGGGGAGCTGATCCTCAATAACAATTCCATTGCCGTAAATCACGCCCGTTAATCCGAAGTAATAACTTGGCATGGAGCCAACCCTGAGCCGTCGATGTTATTGATAGAGCCGCGCTCGCAAAGTCCAATAAAACAGATAAAAATCCCATAAAGTTCGTCTCAACTGAGCAATGAAAATACGGGCCGTATTTGTGCTCCAGTACAGTGCACCAGAAGCCATCCGGCGTATGGTGGTGAATGTGGCGATGTATGCCACACCTCAAGCCATCCGGCGTATAATGGTGAATGTGGCGATGTGGTGATGTATACCACACCTCAAGCCATCCGGCGTATGGTGGTGAACGTGGCGATGTGGTGATGTATACCACACCTCAAGCCATCCGGCGTATGGTGGTGAATGTGGTGATGTATGCCACACCTCAAGCCATCCGGCGTATGGTGGTGAATGTGGCGATGTGGTGATGTATACCACACCTCAAGCCATCCGGCATATGGTGTTTGTGTTGTGATATTCACCACACCACCAGCCATACAGCGTATGGTGCATTTGGTGATGCGATGAAGAAAAAATATCAGACAAATGGCTTTTTAGACCTGACGTCTGTCAATTTATATACTAATGCAGTAACTGCAATAAACTTTAGTACTATTTTCACTTGTTCCTGTACGCTATTTCAGTAGAATAGCTAGCCCGATGAAGCTGTGCCTCTGGCATGTCAGTAAAAACGATGGACAAAATATCGAACAAGCTATTACAACTGGCTAAAAGAAGTTACCGAGGACAAACGAGCACAAACTGTTTTTATGTAGTTTTTGCGAGAAGAAAACTGCCACAACGATGACGTCACAGTCGATTGCTTGATTGCTTGCAGGCTGGTTTACACCATACACTGGCAGCCATGATACCAGTGTTATGTAGACATCTCCAGCGGCACCAAATTTCATTTACAATTTGAAATGGTTGAGACTGTCCCTCTTGTCTATGTAGAGCAATGACGTTGCTGGCTGAGCGAAACGAGAGAGACAATGATGACGTCATAGCGATCTCGAGAAAGAGTTGAGGTGCGCTGAGAAGTTATGCTGCTTTTTGAACTCCTTTGCGTGCTACTTTTTATGCTCCTTTGTGTGCTCCTTCGTGTGCTTCTTTCTATGCTCCTTCGTGTGCTCCTTTGTGTGCTGCTTTGTGTGCTCTTTTGTGGGCTCATTTGTGAGCTCGCTTTCGTGCTCCTTTTTGTGCTCCTTTTTTGCTCCTTCTCGTGCTACTTTGTGTGCTGCTTTGTGTGCTCTTTTGTGGGCTCATTTGTGAGCTCGCTTTCGTGCTCCTTTTTGTGCTCCTTTTTTGCTCCTTCTCGTGCTACTTTGTGTGCTCCTTTGCGTGCTCCTTTGTGTGCTCCTTTTTGTGCTTCTTTGTGGGCTCCTTTTTTTATTCTCCTTTGTGTGCTCCTTTGTGTGCTGCTTTGTGTGCTTTTTTGTGGGCTCATTTGTGTGCTCGTTTTTGTGCTCCTTTGTGTGCTCCTTTTTTGCTCCTCTTCGTGCTTCTTTGTGTGCTCCTTTGCGTGCTCCTTTTTGGAGCTTTTTTGTGCTCCTCTGTATGCCCCGTTTTGTGCTTCTTTGTATGTTCCTTTTTGTGCTCCTTGTGTGCCCCTTTATGTGCTCGTTTGTGTTGTCCTTTTTGTGCTCTTTTGGGTGCTTTTTTTTCTCCTTCTTGTGCTCCTTTGTGTGCTTCCTTTTGTGCTCCTCTATGTGCTCTTTTGTATCCTCATTCTTGTGCTCCTTTGTGTGTTCCTTTGCGTGCTCCTTTATGTACTCCTTTGTGTGCTCCTTTGTGTGCTCCTTCTTGTGATCTTTTGTGTGCTCCTTTTTCTACTCCTTTATGTGCTTCTTTTTATGCTCCTTTGCGTGCTCCTTTTTGAGCTCCTTTTTATGCTCCTTAGCGTGCTCCTTTTTGTGCTTCTTTGCGTGCTCTTCTTTTGCTTCGTTGTGTGCTCCTTTATGTGCTCCTTTTTATGCACCTTAGCGTGCTCCCTTTTGTTCTTCTTTGCGTGGTTCCTTTTGAGCTCCTTTTTGTGCTCCTTTGTGTTCGCCTTTTTGAACTCCGTTTTGTGCTCCTTTGTGTGCTCCTTTATGTGCTCCATTTTATGCTCCTTTGTGTTTTTTTTGGACTCCTTTTTGTGCTCCTTTGTGTGCTCCTTTATGTGCTCCTTTTTATGCTCCTTAGCGTGCTCCTTTTTGAACTCCTTTTGTGCTCCTTTTTGTGCTTCTTCGTGTGCTCCTTTCTGTGCTCCTTTATGTGCTCCATTTTATGCTCCTTTGTTTGCTCCTCTGTCCATGCAGGCACCGCCATAGACGCTCTAGTCAAGTGTATGCTCAACTTATTTGGGACTGCTCATGAGTATCTTAGCTACAGACTTTCACTGTATTTCTATAGACCGTACGAGCTGAACGTCGGCTCATAAGATGAGCTTGAGATTGCATAGTGCGGCCTCGGCATAAAAAATAATGCAGTAAAATGTCAATCGAATCAAATGCATTTTTGTCTGCAAATTCTAAACCAGGGCTGCTTGAGCACCAAACTCAAAACTTATAGTAATAATATATGACTGTTTAAATATACATTTTAGTAGGAACGACATAAGAAGAAATTACAAGAGGATATAAGTACTATGGTAATGATACATCACATCTACAACAAAATGAAGAGTATACCTGCATATTGCATTATCAATTGCACATTTTGCTTTTCTTTTCCTAGAAATGTTGGTGGGGAAGAGCGTTTATAATAAAAAGAAAGAAATGAAAATGAGTTATAGAATGCATCTTGTATCTAATAAATCAATAACTGAGAAGATCTCAAAAACAGAAGAAAAATTCTTTAAAACAAATGAGAAATTCGCAGAAATTAACAAAAGATTACGAGGTATAGACAAAAAGGTTCAAAGATCAGACGAGAATTATTTGTAGGCGTATAAACAATAATTTACCTCAAATAAATGAAAACTTCTTTTTTAAAAATACGGGTAATTTTTTTAAATAGAACAGCAATAGCCTGGAATAAGCCAAAAATTGCCTGAAACAGAGGAAAAATATTGAAAATAATAATAAGAAACTTGCCGGCCCTGGGAAAGCGTACACATTCGAAAAGATGGCATAATTAAGTACACAGACTTCGATTATTTAAAAATAGATCTGATTCAGGGTCAGCCCATTTATAGATTTAAAAGCTGGTCAGTACGATCAGTTGTGAGAAATAAGCAAAAAAGTGGCCGGAAATAGGCGGGAAATCCGTCGAAGATCTGGCTCGAGGATTGGCACCGTGACAAGCGCTACAAAACCTTACCATAGAAAATTAGATAAAAAATAATAAAATAAAACGGCTGGAAGTCCGAGAAAGAACAGAGAGGGAATTAGATGACAAATCGACGCTTAAGAGAAAATAAAACGGCAACTTTTGAAGGTCAGAGGAGAAGTTAAGCGATCTTTTCTGAATTGGAAGCCGCCGGGAATTCCAAGTGAAGCAAAAACCCGGAATTTCTTTTTAATTTTGTTACAAAAATCAATTAAAAGTTGCTCGATAATTCAGAAAATGTTGCTGAGAAAATTAATAATGAATGTCAAGCGGTCATATAATGGGAATTTTTTATAATTTCAATCAGAGAGCGGCAGATTCTAAGCTGTAGTTGTTACGTCAATTCTTAACAAACACGAGTATTTGTACTCGAAAAAACGTCCACATGAGACAAAGAACCTGAGGGAAATAAAATTTAATCTTAGACTTGAATTTTTGTTGGAATTTTTGTTATTTATGAACTGAAAAATGATAACAGTATTATGTTCATGTAACAATAAAAGTTAATTATTTTATACTCCTACAATGATTTTCGCACGACGTTACATGCAATTATAAATGCTAAACAAGCCTATGAGAAAGTCATTCTATTAGCTACTCGCGTATTTGCTTGCTGACTAGCTAGATTAGCCTCTCTAAGCTTCAACCAGTTTCTCATAGGAGAAATTCGTTGCATTGGCAATTTTAAAAGTAATCTAATTTAATAAGTATATGTACCATGTAAGACAGGGGATTTTTTATACTTTTATCCTTTTAAATGTTCCAGTTCAACGTGTGCAAATGCAAGAATAAGCTTTACACCTTTATTGTTTCTAAATCATTGACAATATGAGATTAATATTAATTAATTAATTGCATAAAACTGCAAGTTCAATGAGAAAAAGTAAATTTCATTTTTTTTTTTGCATAGAAATGTCAATATATAAAAAACTATCTTACGAAAAAGACCTGACGTAATATCACTACACGTGCATTATTTATCTGTTGAACATGACATACATTATTATCTCTTGAACACGACATGTAGTTAAAAGGCCTATAAATATATTTTTATCTATTAAGCATGACGTACAAGCAAAATCACCATATAGTTTATCAGCTGTTGCAAAAACACCCAAGTAAAACAACTATTTCAATAAATAGAAGTAAAAAACATAGGCTCTGTTCCGAGCAAGTTGGAATGACGTTGATTCCAGTGACCCAGGCCCAGCACCCCCACCATTCCCGTTCCCGCTCCTCCACAGAGAATGGGCCCCTTGGAATCAGTAATGGGGTTCACTTAACCCTGTCAAGCAACCAAAGAATCACCAAAATTGATGGCGCTGTTGGACGAGCGACAGCAGCTGGGAATACTGGAATGACAGGAATGCTGGGATGAGTGCCAGGAATGGCATGTATTCCAGCAGAAACGCTGGGAAGAGTGCCAGGAATGACGTGTGTGTGCATGTGTGAGTATATACGAAGATTAGGATGTATGTCATGAATGAAATGCTTATGTACCTATTTCTTTATATGGATAATTGTATTTGATTATATAACCAGTTTTAGGCGATTGTCTGAAAATAATACAAGGTGTTCCATAATTATGGTTACAACCATTCTATTTATCCATACTTTTACTTAATATTCCTTCATCTCCAGACTTTTGTCTCCTTGTTTTCAATATTTGGCTTACCTTAGAGAGCAAGGTCTCAGCTTCCCATCACATAAATGGGGAGGCTTTAAAGGCAAGACTCTTGAAGGAATGGGCAAAAATTCCCCAAGCTATCATTCGAGACACTGGCAAAGCGTTCTCCCAGCGTCTGTAGCAGGTATCGAGGCCGAAGGAAGGCATATTGAATAAATTACAGATATTCGGAAAGCATAATAGTTAAGCATCATGTTAGTTTGGTTATGTATGTTATATTTATTTATTTATTTATATTTATATTTATTTATGTTATATTTAGATTTTTTAAACAAATATGGGCAAAAAAAATTGTAACGGTAAATTTTGAACGCCCTGTATCGGAAGCGCCACCCTTTCACCTTTGGATAAACGCCTATGGTTTTCCTATAGGGTTTCGTCTCGCTTGAAGTATACGCATACAGTATATAGTACCTATAACCAGTCTACCTTCATCTTGGATACGACTGAGACACGGGGCGTTTAGTGACGGCAGTTACTGACCGGAGAGAAAGTTTGATATATATTCGCGCGCTACATTTTTCCAGTACGGGGAGAAAACGATAATGCCTAGCCGAAGTAAAATTGACATAACTTTCCATCTAATATTTTTGTCTTTTATTTCTTCAAGTTTTTCTGATATTTCTTGTAATATTTCTAACATTATATTAGTTCGAAGACCAACCAGGCGGGTGAATAATTGTAGCTTCAATATCCGAATCACGCGAGGGCATGACCAGCAATGAGCTGTCGTAACAATTTCCTTGCCGGTACTTTTGACGGCAAGGTTACACCAATTAATTAGTACTCCGAACAACTAGTATGACTTGTGGAAATTCTAGAACAAAAGTTTTGCTCGTCTTATATGTCTCTTCCCGTATCATGGACCAGAGGTGTAAAAAAAGAACATTCGAAGTCTGACTTCTCACGTGACCTGAACGAAGGAATCGCTTCAAATAGTCTCCAGGTGTTCTCAAGCCTGTAGCACAGATGTCCTATTTTACTCCTGTCTAATATTGAAAGCGTAACGAACAAACGCACATCCCTACCAGCTTAGAGAGTGCAATAATGATAACGCAATTCATTCATTATTATTATGCAAGAATAATTAACAACGCTTTATATGTACGTTTTTTATAATTATAATATAATTACTTCCTCCCATGAGGTTATGTTTTTGTCGTGTTTGCCTGTCTGTTATTCAGTTTGCCTCTTTGTCTGTCACCAAGATAACTCAAACAGTTATGGACGAATTTTTATGAAATTTACCTGAAATGTTGAGCATATCACGGAGAGTAAACGACTAAGTTTTTTGTACTGTTCTGTTTGTTTATTCGTTTGTTTATCTTGGTGTTTAATTTTATGTTTGTTACCTTACTTTGAGTTACCTTGAGAGTCTTCGGAAGAAGTCCAGGTGACGTTGCTCACGTCACCCCACGTGTGTGGAGTCACTCTGCTGGGTGTCTTCTGTGGTGCCGCAGTTTGCGACCAAAGAGAG
>LQNS02276769.1:5163411-5178704 GCA_001587735.2 Parhyale hawaiensis
TGTGAAGTAGTGGAACGTTTATGTCGAAAACCGTGTTGTTTTGATGTGAGTAGTTCATTACTCTCTAGATGGTGCACTAGGTGTTTACGGAACACCCTTTCAAACGTTTTAATTACGTTAGCAAAATAACTAAAAGTTATGAACGGATCTTTATGAAATTAGCAAGACTTATTAATAATGTTGAAAGACATAAAAAATTAGTAATATTTTATTGACGAACAGTGGGTCTGTTCATTTGTTTGACTAATGTTTATGCGGATGTTTGTTAGCAGCATAATTAAAAAAATTGCGAACGAATCTTCAAAAAAATTACTGAAGCTGTTAACATTGTAACTGGGCACAGATGATTAGAATTTTGTGTTGATACAATGAAAATCATGATCTTATAATCAATTTTAATTTTTCGTAACCGTTGCCTTGCTTGGCGGAAGCATGCGCTATCAGAATGCTCTCGTTGGCTGTATGTTTGTCAGTAGCATAGCTAAAAGAGTTATTAACGGATCTTCATTACACTTGTAGCAACTTTATACTTGATAAAAGGCACAAGTGCAAAAAATTTAGTGATGATCGGTTTGTCTGTGTGTTTGACTAATGTTTGTCAGCAGTATAACGTAGACTCTCCAGTTTGTCTCGTTGTAACCCGTTACTCGAACGGCTCTTTTTCGAACAATTCTTTGGTCGATCGGGGAAATTGAAAAAGTATGGACGCCGTAAGTAAGCGGATGTGATGCATGCAGAACGGCCACTGCCCTTTTTCAGGCCCTTTTTCCTCGTGAATCCGATTCCTCAAGCCCTTTTCAAGATTTACGGCTAGAGATCCTGAGGTCATCTTCAGGCCTACAATTTTCAGCCATGATCTGCGACCCTTTCGATAAAAAATCTTCCATAAAAAAATCTAATTTTAGCTTGCATCTCTGCCGCCTCACTGAAAACAAGTAACAACGCTAACGGTGTAACTATAACAGAAAGGGGCGCAAGGCCGATGTTCGTAAGCCCTACTATAAATGGGTCAGGGTAATTGGCAGTAGAGGCTCCAGAAGAAGGCTGCTAATGGGAGGAAATGGTTTGAAATATGAACTTTGTTGGTACCACAGGCCGCGCCCAGATCTGTATTCATATATATTAGTGTATGCACTTTCTCTTCAACAAAATTAGTCCCCTTAAACCTCCCCTAAATTTAATTAATTAGCATCATTACTAACAATAAATAATGGCAAAAATCTAAAATAATGAGCAGTGAGTGTTCCTTTCTAAATGTGTTTTTATTTAAAATTTATTCATTTGAAAAAATTATTCATTTCCTTATGATTTATTGATTGATATATAACCATAATTTTCAAAAAATATTGATTTTTGGTTACCTAAAGAAATTAGAGTTCTCACGAATACCCACAGCCCGCGACAGAAGAAATATTTTCGGGACAAGAGTTTCAGAGGCATTACGCCCCGAACAAACGTTACAATACTGTTGCCAAGACGTCCTGGCATTGGCTTCGATGCAGCAGGCTATGAAGAGAAGGAAATTGAAGCTGACTTTTGTAAATTTGTTTTTATGAATTCTGCTTGTGACAGCTAAGCCTCTCGGGTCGAAGATTCAACATATATATATATATATTTGCCACATTCATATGCAAGTTGTGTCACGTATATTGTTTTCACCTAAACACGGAGGTATTTAGCTTTGGAGTATCTTTATACCATCTCTGTGAAACGGCATGCTTGTGGAGCCAGCAGAATATTATCCAAGAACGTGAACAGGGATCCGGTGCCGATGGAAATAATTCTTTGCCGTCAGGATTCACGACCTCGATATGATGACAATTATTTTTTTTAGCCCACCGATAATTCATTGGTGAATCAACCCAATTAATTTTACCTGACACGTTTTCATTTATAAGGGTGAAGGATCTCATTATGTGTGTCATATTTAGCATGACGACATGATTTCTATCATGATGAAAAAACAACGGTTTCTGATTGAATTAGTCGGTTGCGATAAGCAGGAAGTTCCCCTTTAGAATAGGGTAAATATGCAAAAGCAACGCTATAGTAACTGCATGAATTGACGGAAATATGTTATCCACATTTGGAATTATGCAAAGCAAGAAATACTGAGCTAATATGTACTTGCATCACTCACTGTTCAGCCCTATAGTGACTGTGTCAGCATGTACAGGACGTGCTAACAGGGGGGGGGGGCGAGCTGCCTTGCTCACCGAGATTTTTTCTTTCAGCTTTCCACACCCTAAAGCCTGTCGGTCGGATTCTCTGGGGCCTTCTTTAGGCCGAAAACTTTCAGTTGCCGACAACTTATTTAGTTCAAGATTCTTAAGATATTGTATAAAAAATGTGGTACGAACTTATTGTTGATAAGCTGAAAAATTAAATCATTGCTGCAATAATGGCGGTAGGGAGACTTGTCTTCTAACCCACCAGAAAAAAAAATCAGGCCTGGAAAATTTTGCAACAAAAAAAATCACTACCATAAAACTGAGTTCACTTCTTCAATTTTTTTTTAACGGTTACACTAATTTTTGACGGACCGTATAACGTCTACTGCACGAATTTTTCAACTTAATTTTCCAATTAATTATCTCTAATCAGTTAATTAAATTATCAAATTAAATAATACACTCCTGGATGTTCCATTTTTCAAAACGATTCCAATACATTGTTAGCGCACCGTTAATCGACTGCTATGGACGAATTTTTTATGTAATTTTCAATCCAATTGATCAATTTCCAATTTAAATAACGTATTCCTTCAAATCCCTTTATTTTTAACGATTCCTCTACTTTACAACCGCACTGTTATTTGCTTTGTCAAACGAGTTTTCCACTACTCTGTTCGTCTCAACTACAGAATAATATTCCAGGAACCAGTGAAATTCCAGAACACAAGCACAACACAACAAGAGCCGCATCATAAGGGGGGCAGCGACCCCCCCATGATTTGTTAATTCAATGCAGTGCAGACCCTGACCGCTCTTTTTCGCTTTCTGCAGTATTTGTGTTGTCTTTTAGAGAGTAATTTCTGTTTCCAACATTTTTTTTTATACAGATTTTTTAAACAATAATGTTTTTTAGTAATTTTTTACACGGTAACTTTGTTTTGAGCTGTACTTGACAGACTAACGTTTGTACTTGGGTAATTTTTTCGTTTGAACGTTTCTCTTGAGTAATTTTTTTTCATTTTACGGTTTTTCATGGGTCATATTTTTTTTATTCTATCATTTTTTAAGACTAAAGATTGCTTTTTGATATTCTCTTCATAGATACATTTTAGCTTTGTCATCTATATGTGGTAATTTTTATTTTTTGACACTTTCCTGATTAATTCTTGACTTTTTATATTTAGCTCTTGGGGTAACTTTAGCTGCTTGGTGTTGTATGGTCTCGGATAATTCTTGGCTACAGTGTTTGTTTTTCTTTTTTTAACTTCTGCTTCTTGATGCTTTTTTATTATTAACTTGTTTTCCTGAAATAATTCTGTACTTTATTTCATTATTATTATTTATTTTTGGTTAATTTCTACTCCGGGACAAGCTGGCCAGCATGTCGGTTTGTACCTGTCGCTGTAATGCGCAAATTAATTTTACTGACCATCAAGGGGCCACAAACTTGTAATAATGATAACGATGTATGAATTTTAGAAGATAAAAATAAACTATACTTATAATAAATACGTCAAAAATGTTCCATAATGTAAAGGATGGTCATAATAATATAAAGCTTTATATAAATAAATATAACCTGTTCTGTTTAATTCCATTATTATACTACAAATATTCATAATATCAGGTACCATACTAATAAAAGTAGAACTATATAAATATAATATTATCAATGTAATTGCATGATATTTATTTATGGATACTGCTATGACAATGCTAGTATTTTGTTGATATTAGGATTATTGTTCTTAATTGTTAAAATCATCATGTTATTATTATCACTGTAGTTATTATGATCATTACCTCTGCCAAGTAGGTTATGTACTTGTCGATGTTTCTTTGTCTGTAAGGAGCATAACTCAAAAGTTATGGACAGATTTTCGTGAAATTTACAATAACTGTTAAGAATATTACGTAGAACAGATGATTAAATTCTCATGTTGATTTGCCAGGCCGATAGGGGCTTGTCTCTCTGTCTATCTGTCTATCTATCATTCTGCCTTTTAGCATTGAGTCGTGTTTGTCACGTCTTCGTTTTCGGAATACAACTTAAGCTACAACTGTTATTACTTACGCCAGAGTGCGGGCGCTGTCAAAAAATAACAGCATAGAATGTGAGGCGACCCGTCTTCATTTACAACACCTTTAGCACTAATATGCAGTTAAATAATACCCTACAACAGCCGACTCAAATTGTCATAGGAGATAAGTGCTCTCACTCTCTCTCTCTCTCTTCAATTCACCTAATGCACAGGCCACACTATACATTCATACATGCAACTTGATGCAAGGATGCGAGACTCGGACGCCATCATCTACGACACGAAAGCTGCTCGTTCTAGTAGCCAGTTGGGCGTGGGAATGCATATGTAGTCCCGGCATTAGAAGCACAATCATCTCCCAACCCCCCTAGGTCACACGAGGAAAAAAATCTTTTATTAGCAATTAGCAAAGCAATACTGAATTTAAAAAGTTTCCCCACCGCGTATCCTACCCACCGAATAAGCCTTCAGTTCACCGAAGATTTTTGTGTCGAAGAGAAACTGCTCCATCAAACAAGGAGCTTCTATAGGGAGGAGGGAGCCAGGAGCCTCACTGGTGAAGCTCCAGAGTCTCCTATGGCTGTCAGCCAGTTGCCCTGTGCACCAATCGTACATTACTAAAGAGTTGGAATCTTCCGTAAACTGCGGCACTGAGTTTCGTTTGCTGTTATCTGCTGTAAACCTACATAGCGAATACGTTGCATGAGATTTTTTTTGCTAATTATCTAGCGATAAATTCGTTGCTCTTGCTTTGTTGCTTGTTGTGAAGCTAGATACTTTGTGCTGAAATTTCCTGTACTCTCTGTACAACGGTTTTATGATTTCCTTATCGGAATGATGTTGAAGTGGATGCAATGTGTACCAAGTACCTACTGTTTGTAAGTACCAATGTTTTCTACCGTTGTTGTTTCCTTTGAAGCTACATATTTGGTTTTAGAATTTTCTAATGTGCATGAAGCAATTTTTTACGTTTTACAATTTATATGTATTGTAAGACCGAGGGCGTCGCACGATCAATAGTAACACTAATATAATATGTTTAAGCTCATTAGCCCTATTTCAAACGTCTTTATTATATTTCTGCGAAGATTCTTTGTCCTATTGTATATGCCTACGACAGCTAAACCTTTGTAACAATGTAGCAAAGAAAATACCTAGCCTAGCATTAATAGGTTAATCACGTAAACGAGTTACAACATATCCAACCATAGCGCTGTTGCCGAATAATTAGTGCTCAGTGAATGAAAAAAAAACCGCGGAATTATTGAAAAAGTAGGGGCTTTTAAGACACACACTGGTATCCTAGATACGGCAGTCAACGTTGAAGGTATGAGTGAACAACGAATTTTTTGTAATGATCCGGTCGTTAAGAGTGAACAACGAATTTTTTGTAATGATCCGGTCGTTCCTGCATTCGTTTTTCTCTATTTTTAATTTTATGCTTGTTAGCGCAATAATTACTAAGAAAATAATGAATGGATCTTCATGAAATTTCTAGGAGTTAATTGTTAGTAATGATAAAAGACATTATGGACTCCTTAATTAACACTTCACCAAAACCCCCGGAGTCTTTTGGGCTTCCTCATTTTTCCCCTATCTAATACTGAAGAAAAAGATTGCAAGGTACCCAACCTTTTTTTCGCCGAAGAAAAAGATTGCAAGGTACCCCACTTTTTTTACATTTTGAAATCTGAATTTTTTCCTATCTTATTCCCATAGAGCGTGACAATAAAGATATAAATATATAAGTAAATAAATAAATAAATAAAAACACGACGTGAATTATTATACAGTACTGATTGAATAATTAATTACCTCCTCCAAGGAGGTTATTTTTTCGTCGGGTTTGTTTTTCTGTCTTTCTGTCTCTCTGTCTGTCTGTTATTTTGTCTGTCTGTCCCCCAAGATAACTCAAAAAGTTATGGACGAATTTTAACGAAATTTACAGGGATTGTTAGGTATGCTAAGAGGAACAGGCGGTGACCTGCGGCCCCGGTGCTTCTGTGTGCCCGCATTTCGTGCAGTAATTGATGTCAAGCAGCGGATTCCAAAATTGAAGAAACATTTCCTAGACTGAAAATGACATTTATAGCTCTCGAAATCTCGGTATCATAGATACCGCTTTCTGTGATAACCTGCCAAAATATTGGCAAGATTCAAATGAATTAAATTGGACCTACTTTGAGCCTCCACCTGATGAGATGAGGTAAAGCGAAACGAGCGTCTTGGGTAACTAAATTTCTACTTGTGCTTTGCATCGATTTCTTCAATATTATCATAATCCTAATTATTATTAGCAACTACCACAGTTACCCTTATTTTTATTAGTACTATTGTAAATAGTGTCAACAGTCTCAGACTGAGGACGATGAGGCTGATATTCTTTTCTATGCACTGCATGTCACATAAATCATCGCGGCCATCCTCAAGTCTGTCATTTGCGAGTGGCAGACGTTCACCCTCCAGTTCTGGTCTTCTTCCTCTTTCAGATCTTTCCAGACGAGTGTCCGCCCACAATGCCAAGCCGTTTAGAAATTCATGATCCCGAAGACACATCTCCCCACCAACGCTTCTATCATTCTGGAGAGCCAGGAAAAAATGAAAAGAATATCGCAAATCTCCGAGAAAAAGCGCGTACGAGAAAAGAAGTTTCACGTACTGTGCTGCGGCCACCGAGATTGGGGCAATGCCTTTCGGAAATTTGTCCATTGGAAAGAAACTGGACTGGATATGTAAAAAAAAATTACTGCCGCTGACATTTCCGTAGGTAGCTTTGGAGTTCTTAAAGGTGGGGACCAACAAAAAAATAGGTTAGGGAAGAGTAGAACTTTGAAAGCGATGCATATGTTGAGTATTTTTTAAGTTTGTTAAACGATTGCGTAAAAGTCATCTGTTTTAGGATTATGTATAAACTTATAGATAGGTATAGGTATTTGTCTAGATCTACATATCAATCAGTTTGAAATCTCAGTCTATAAACATTATATTTCTAGATACAGTTGCGATACATATATATAAAACTGTCTTCGTAATATATAATGTATCCTAAATTCCTATGTATTACCCCAAGAAATTACAGGCGAGTCATAGGGAAGAATACCAAAAACACAATATGACATCATAATAAGTTTATCATGACTCTCCAGCATCGGTTCCGATATTCAGAGGAAAGATCATATCATGAATATTAACAATAACTGCACTAAAAAAGATTAAACGCAATATTTCTCCCTTGACAGTGTAACTTAGAATTACGATGTATACCACCAAAAAAAATCAAATTCACAATAAAAATGTTGATGTCTAGATTGAAGACGGTAATTACAAAGACGGCACTCGAAAATTACGAATGAGTTGCAAATTAATCTGACAGACAACAAGGAATAATTAAGGTGAGAATTTAGGAAACTTGGAAAATACCTATAATTTGTGCAATATTATGAACTTTTAGGAACCTAGCCATTTATATGCAATATACCTAATATTCTTCTCTATTTTTGCAGATGACTATTTTCTGAATCTTAAACCTGATGATGGCCAGTGTTTTAGGCCGNGCCCATTTTTAATATAGTGATCCTTGCCATAACAAAGTTTTATTCTCGTACCATTTTAAGAAAATTGACCAGTGAGTCTCTGAATAACTTCAGGAAGGTGGAGAAAGTTTTTAAACTGAACTGTAAATTAAGGGAATAGTGACTGAATCACCGAAAGCTTCAGATGAGTAGTGGGTAAAGCGACCAAATGAGCATTTTGTGGTCGACTGCAGCCGTTCCTGGGCTGTCGCGTACTTCCGGTTTCCCAGGCCCCGCCCACTTTCAATTTCCGCCCCTCCCCACTAACCCCCGCCACACTGGAAGTACATGGGCCTTTCTAAACCGGAAGCCCACGCGCGAGAGTAGGGTATGGCTGCAGTCGACCAAAAAATGCGCATTTGATCGCTTTACCCACTACTCAGATGAATTTGAATATCATTGTCAAGATTCAAGAAAAAAATCAACTCACTATTCTCTATAAGTACTGGCAGAAATAGTAAAGACATCGCTATAGAAAGTCAGCGAGAAATAAGCAAATATTGACTTAATCTCAGAAAATTTTAAATGATTGTTAATAATATCAACATCAAGATTCAAATTAATAATCAGCTCAAGAATCAGGATAGCTATACGCCGAATTTTCAAATACATCACCCAGAAAGTCAACGAGAAATGAACGCATCACAATTGAATCACCGAATGATTCGTGATGAATCTTATGAATATTAGTGAATCAACAGCAAGATTCCAGATTCCTTGGAATCGCTTCGAAGTTCGCCGCACTTTTACTTCCATGAATGAGTAACTTTGTTATCGCTGCTGGGGGCAAAGCAAGTCAGCTGCAGGCGCGCTTGCTCAAGTATTTAGAGCTGTAAGCAGCTGTAATGGCTTACAGCTGCGCCTTGCTTCAGAGCTTCTGCTTCTCAGCAGTTCTTTGTTGATACTTAAAGCTGTAATGTACAGCTGGAGTAGGTGAATACATATTGCTGCTCTTTACAGCTGTAAAGACTTTTGGAACAGCTGATATTTACGAGGATTTTTTGCTGACGCATACAGCTGGAATTGCTTGTTATAGATCTGGTGTTACCAATGCATTTTGCTGCTATTCACAGCTGTATAGCCATGTAGAACAGCTACTATTTCCAAGTATTTTGTTTGAATTTACAGCTGTAAGAGATAACAGCATGATATGGTATTTTGCAGCCTTTATGGGTTACCTCATTTGTAAAAGCTTGAAGCGCAGCTGCTGCTGCGTCAGGGATTTTAATCTGCATGTTTAGAGCTGTTAAGTCTTACAACTCATGTATGCTAAACAGCTTTATATACAAAGCAGCTCTTCGTTGGTGTTTACAGCAGAAATGGCAATCATCTATTCATTCCAACACAGCTGTTCTTTCAAAAATTATTGTATATTTACAGCCATAAGCATCTGTAGAATACCGCTGTTTTGCGGCATGGTAATAATAAAGCAGATGTATGTTCTTTCGCTGTGAGGTCATATTTACCGTGTATATATATATATATATATATACAAACACACCAGTAAATTTTAATTTACACTTTAGAACTATATGCTCTTTAACTGCCATAAATTCGGAAGACTTAACTTTCCTGCTCTGACGATTTGGAAAATAAAAGAATTCAAATAAATAAAGTAATGACAGACGACAGCAGTCAAAATAAGTAAGACCTTATACACGCAAAACTCAAGAATGCCTACCTCACAATAAATCTGGAACTTTATAATTATTAAGACTAGCATAATGAAAGTCACATTTATAAAAGTCTGTTTTTGTTTCCCTTGACGTGTGCCTTTGGTTCAATGGCGGCAAGCATCAGATCATGCTCTGTATTGCTTCTACCCTACCGTTATTAATATTTCTCCCAGTTTGTTATTTTCCTTCAGTTTTCAACAAAGAATATTAGGCGTTGAGAATCAATTTCACTGTTGAATCGCTAAATTTTATGTGCAATGTTCAGTTTGAAGAGAGTACTGAATATTTACTGCAGCTTTGAACAATGATTATTGTCAGTGCTCTGGCATATCATTATTAACTAAGGATTTGGGACTAATGTGCATTTTGATTTATTATTATCGTTACACTATTCCAGCGCCCCATTAAATGGTGGCAAAATTAACGCCCCAATTAACTTTTTAATGGCATCCAAATAAAATGAATAGTGTTCAGATTCAAGAAGCATTGGGTTTTCTATTGCACTTGATTGGCTTCAGTAAATTTTCTGCCTCGGGAAGCGATCTGTAAAGTCCTAAAGAGATAAATATGAATCGGGGTGAAGTCAGGTTAATATGGTGGATGGGGTAGTTCCGTAATTTTTTGCCGCATGCGGTTTTGCTTGCCATGAAGGAGAGTGACCGTTTTTCTGGGGACACGTGCCAGACGTTTATTACCCAGATTATCACCACACGCTGTAATTCCTCAACGGACAAATTTGCATTTAGAGTTTGGTTGTGGCCCAAAAACTGATGATGGATTGGAAATTAACATAAAAAGTGGCATTACCTTTGACACGTACGAATACACTCATACAGACGAGCTCAGGTCCATAGTAATTAATAAGCCTAGCCTTGGTTTGTCCGAACGTTGCGTGGTATCCTGGATACCAGCGTTCGCTTTTTGGGAGGTTGCGGATTGACATTGATCTTTATTCTTTTGTCAGGATGTTTATTAGCTATTATTAAATTGGACGCCAAAGCATCATAGGACAAGATTTACCAAAGAAATGCTAACACAGTTCACTTACTATAGTAGTTATGTCAGACAGAAGAGCCTGCACTTGCAGAACTGTGACGTCACACAAAAGTGTATCAGCCAATAGCGTCACTCCTTTGGCAGCGAGGCATCCTGGGTAATCCTCAAACCGAGGCATCTTGGGTAATTCCACAATGGCGCCGTACGGGCGAGAGGCGAATTGTGCGTTGCGATTGATTACTATTTAAACGTTTGTAAGATTGTTCAATTGCAGTTGCTCCCCATATATGTAGAACATTTCACTTTAAAACCTGTTGTAATGCATATATTTCTTGGTGAATGAAAGTCGTCTACTTTTTTAGCCTTTGCGAATCATTCTATTCCACGCAAAGCATTCGATTCAACTTAGGTAAGCATTTTCGGATGATTTCCTCAGTTCTGATTATGGGGATGGAAATATAATGCAATACAATGCATCAAACCTGTGGTCTCTTATTTTCCTTTACTAATTAAGTCTATGGGTAGTTCCAGTTTGAGGTAATAAATGATAAACAATTTGCGGGAAAGTCATTCCGGTATACTTTAGTACAACGATCCGTCACTCAAGGGCTCATTTGTTTGCTCAGAATAGTGACATGGCAGTCTCTCATTGGCTCAAATTGACGTCAGGCTGGCAGTCGCTGATTGGCTGAAATTGGCCACCAGAGTGTTCGCTTCTGTAGTAAATGAACTGTAGGACTAAGCCGCCCCAAACTGACTGCAGCGCTGCTAAAGCGAATTTATCAAACTATTTACGGCTAACTTGAACGCCGGTAGACTCGCATGGCTGAACACAGATCCCAGTAACGAATTTCATGTAGCACAATTTTGGGTATAGAACACCGACAAAACTGACGAGTTTAGCAACTAACATCTCCAAAGTCAAGGAATGGGCTGCGGCCGCAGTTCGTGTGCTTCTTCCAATGACCATAGGAATAGGAACAGTGGAATGTATATACTCGTACAAAATGTCAGTCACTACTGAATACCTCATAGTACATACAAATGCAGGCAACTCTCTTATTATGGGATAAGTTTACATGAATGTTCTGAACTTCTCGAACCGATAAGTCAGTTCAAGAGACGAAGACGACAGGCGGAAGTGAAAACCCAGAATTTAGACAGAAGCCCAACCCCACTCGAAGCACGAGAGACCTGACGCCTAACACGCGTCGTCAAATATAAGCTACTCATCAAAGAGGACACCAAGTATTTCTTGAGAGATTGACTTCGAAGAAGATAGTGTTACTCATATCAAGATTCAGACGCGGAGGTATAACAGCGCACAAGCGTGACACCGAACGGTCTCACCGCTCTGGGCTTCAGCTGCTGACAGTCACTTGCGTTAACTGGACCGACTGGTTAGTTCAGCCAGCAGGCTGTGTACAGCAAATGATCTGGTGAATCTTTCCCGTAGGTATGGTTTATGAGGTTTATGGTTTACAACAATGAAAGACATTCGTTGTATTCTTCTGTCCCGGCCCTCAAGGTCTCATGGAGGGTTACACGGGCAGCGGTTGACGCGCAGGTTTTTCCCTTTGGGGAATGTTAGATGCAAAACTCGTCAGTTCAGTCGGTGCTTCGTGCCCTGGTTTGTTGGAGTTTGGAATTAATTGCCGGTGTCGGCTTTCGGTCGTGATGGCCTGCAGGCGTTTAAGTCAGCTGGTAATGACTTTTTCTCGGATTTTTTTTAGCAGCGTTTCGGGCTTCCCGGCGTTGCAAAATGCTTCATTTGGGTTGTACTACCTGTCCGTGGCGGCCCGTGTGTGAAGTTTTAATAATATTAATAATAAACAATCATACATTTAGCTTAGCCGACAGTCAGTTTCATACTCCAGTTTCATACTGCTGCGTTTAATGCGAGGGAAACCTCTTTTTAAAGACTGGCGACATTCTCACGCGCAGCAGGGGTTTGAATCCCCGGTACCAGAGTGGAAACATTGGCATAATTGACCATAGTGTTCTCCAAGGGGAAGTATATCGCTAGTGAGTATTACAGACAAGGGGAGATCGTCCTCACTGCAGCTCTGCACAGGAATGTCGTCACAACAGCTCTGCACAGGAATGTCCTCACTGCAGCTCTGCACAGGAATGTCGTCACTACAGCTCTGCACAGGAATGTTTGCACTGCAGCTCTGCACAGGAATGTCCTCACTGCAGCTCTACACAGGAATGTCCTCACTGCAGCAGTGCCAAGGAATATCCGCACTGCAGCTCTGCACAGGAATGTCCTCACTGCAGCTCTGCACAGGAATGTCCTCACTGCAGCTCTGCACAGGAATGTCCTCACTGCTGCTCTACACAGAAATGTCGTCACTGCAGCTCTGCACAGGAATGTCGTCACTACAGCTCTGCACAGGAATGTCGTCACTGCAGCTCTGCACTGGAACGTCTTCACTGCTGCTCTACACAGAAATGTCGTCACTGCAGCTCTGCACAGGAATGTCGTCACTACAGCTCTGCACTGGAACGTCCTCACTACAGCTCTGCACATGAACGTCCTCACTGCAGCTCTGCAAAGGAACGTCATCACTGCAGCTCTGAACAGGAATGTCCTCACTGCAGCTCTGCACAGACATCCGCCTCACGCAGCCTGATTGGAACACATCAGACGACGGGAATGGGAATGATGCATCCATGATGTTCCCAGCGCGACGAATCCGAAATTGAAACTGGGTTGCCTGGAATTGAAACTTCCAAGAAAAGTTTAAAATGTTGTTCAGTGGGGAAAAAATCAGGTAGAAAAGTCCAAGTAAAACATACTTCCTTGGAAATAGTAAAAGTTAGCTTTTATTTTATTTATTTTCTTTTTATTATTTTTTGCTGTCCATAAAGTTTATTCTTGCCGATACGCCCTAAACTGAAGCTTCAAATAAACTTTTAAACTTTGTGCAACTATGTACAAAAAAGTGAAAAGTTGAGAAAATTCAAAGAAATTGGAGAAGTGAAAGGCATTAAATATTTAAACGCAATAAAACTTATGTTTCTCAAGATGGTGGAATTATTACTCCAGTTTGCATTAAACTATCTGTCAAAAATAAATCAAAATACCAGAACGGCTCGTGTCGTAGTGGAAAACCATCACCTGCTAGGAAGGAGAGGGCTGTGAGGGTGCTGAAAGTACTGAGTCAACAGTTTTGGCATTTTTCACATCTAGGCCAAAGCACCATTCTGCCCGAAAGAAATTGTGATGATAGCTCAATAACTCCTGACAGTTTTGAATAGAAAAACATGTAACTAATTATATTTCATAGACAAATACTGAAGGACAACATTATCACCTCTCTTACTTCGTTCGCGGGAGATAACAAGTATGTGAAACATCTATTCTTGACAAATTAGCGTAGACTTAGTGAATAAATGCCAGTTTCATTTTATTCTATCCAGTCGCGTCAGTTACTTTAAAATACTGTATATTACAAGCCATAGAAATGACTTTAGTGTGTTGCCGTCATCGCCATCATGAAATGACGGCAAAAAATAATTACTTCTACGACACCACCCGCAGGCTTCGCTTATCTTATTGTTTCTGCTCTGAAAAACATTTTCCTTTTCTTTTCTGACCTCCAATTCAAAATTACTCATCAAGAATTAAGGAAAAAATAAAGCTTTGATGTCGAAAGACAGCAAGATATATTTTCCATGCTACCGCTAAGAGGTACGGTAGATGTCACACGCTAGGGTTTCAAATTTGCCCAAGAAAAGAACCTTTTACCATTGAGCAAATAAATTTATTAAGTGTAATACTAAAGGTGGACCGAAAAAGAGAGAAAGAGCCAGACCAATCAACAAAGCAAGCCAGCCACTAATCAACCAAGAAAGAGTGTTCTAGCAAACAGTATATTATAGCGAAATACCCTCTGATTTTTTTTTTTTTTTTTTTGTGCAATCACGTGGAACGTGTTGCTCACGGAACAGGCTCAAATCTAACTGATTTTACCTAAATAGCTGTTGCAAAGACATTACATTATATATAATGAACTACAGAAGCACTCCGAGAGTGCATACCTCCGCCAAGCAATGATATGTTAACGAAAAATTCAAATTTCTCTTGAATATTAACTTTCTGATCATCACCAAAATTTGGTCATTTGTACCTTTCAACATTCCTAACAATTCTTACAAAGGTCATACAAATTTGTTCATAACTTTTTGGTTAATTTTACTGACAAACACAAGAACAAACGTAAAGACAAAGAGACAAATGAGCCGACTCCAGCTAATTCCTGCAAATATCATGAAGCTCCGTTTATAATAATTGTTTGAGTCATGTTGCCAAAAAAAAAGCAAGCAGACAAACAAACACATGTTTGAGCGAATTTTCATCAAAAGTCAGTTATCTATCCCTTTTTGCATACCTAACATCCCTGTGAATTTCACTTGTTGTTAACTTTTCGAGTTATGTTGATGACAGACGAACTGATCGACGAACAAACTGACAAACAAATTAATTCCAACAAAAACACCACCTCCCTGACGGAGATAATAATGTGACGAGATTCTGCAATAAAATATTTCATTATCATGTAAATTCATTAACGGTTCTCTGGTTCATGAAGCTGAAGCCGTACTTACCTAATTAATAACTATAACAAAACTAAATTACAAGCTTAGGTTAACTTAATTAATTTGGCTATACTTGAAATTCATCAAGTATTTAGCAAATTTTATAGAGCAGTCATTAATATAGCACTCATGATACTAGCCTTTCAATGAACAAAGATAATGAGAATATTTAATCAACAATAGTTAATTACGTTTGGTCTTATAAAATCAATTGTTCGAATATAAGTT
>LQNS02276769.1:5187362-5199470 GCA_001587735.2 Parhyale hawaiensis
GGGGGGGAGACGCTTGAATGGGGGACGCGAGGTGGATATATAGCGGGGAAGGGGGGGGGGGGTGAGAAGCAATATGATAATGCGTGAGGGTGGGTCGAAGGGTATTAATTGGGGGGGACGAGTAACGTAGGTGGAGGGGGTGGGAGAGCAGAGAAACTCGTAAAGCCCGCTGCACACGAGAGACTATAAACTTTTTCTGTAAATTCTTCCGGTTGTCGTGTCAAAGCGACGGCCAGTGTTTACTCCTGCGACGCTTCGACAAAGTACTTAAAGTATCTGCCGCTTCAGTTTTTTCCTAACCAATTGCACAGTTTTTCCGCAGTTCATATTTTTTACGGACTTTAAAATGGTGATACAATAAAATTTTACAGCAACATTCATATACGTGACGTCCCTGCTGGCCTCCCTTGGTGACGTCACTGCTGGCCTCCCTTGGTGACGTCACTGCTGGCCTCCCTTTTTGACGTCACTGCTGGCCTCTCTTGGTGACGTCACTGCTGGCCTCCCTTGGCGACGTCACTTCTGGCCTCCCTTGGTGACGTCACTGCTGGCCTCTCTTGGCGACGTCACTGCTGGCTTCCCTTGGTGACGTCACTGCTGGCCTCTCTTGGCGACGTCACTGCTGGCTTCCCTTGGTGACGTCACTGCTTGCTGGCCTCCCTTGGTGACGTCACTGCTGGCCTCCCTTGGTGACGTCACTGCTTGCTGGCCTCCCTTGGTGACGTCACTGCTGGCCTCCCTTGGTGACGTCACTGCTGGCCCTCTTGGTGACGTCACTGCTGGCCTCCCTTTTTGACGTCACTGCTGGCCTCTCTTGGTGACGTCACTGCTGGCCTCCCTTGGCGACGTCACTTCTGGCCTCCCTTGGTGACGTAACTGCTGGCCTCTCTTGGCGACGTCACTGCTGGCTTCCCTTGGTGACGTCACTGCTTGCTGGCCTCCCTTGGTGACGTCACTGCTGGCCTCCCTTGGTGACGTCACTGCTTGCTGACCTCCCTTGGTGACGTCACTGCTGGCCTCCCTTGGTGACGTCACTGCTGGCCTCCCTTGGTGACGTCACTGCTGGCCTCCCTTGGTGACGTCACTGCTTGCTGGCCTCCCTTGGTGACGTCACTGCTGGCCTCCCTTGGTGACGTCACTGCTAGCTTCCACTTTTCACCATGCTCAAAATTACATTTTTAATTTATTTAGAAGTCATAATCATTTTATTTAAAAGAAATCGATTTCCGACAGCAATAAAACACTCCACAACAAGATCCATTTTATGATTGTAAACTTTGGTCAAGCGCAATACATTGCTACGATGGCGAACGAAGTCACAATGTTTACAATTCACTTCACAATTGAATTTTACTACGAGTCCCTCAAATATCCTACCTTCTTACGACGTTCAACTAACTAATTAGCACGACTCCAACTAAAGTCTTCAGAATATTAAGTAGCAACGCTCCGCACATGAACTAGCGCAATACTAAAGATAGTATAATTTTAGTTAGCTGAACTTGGAAAGGTAATGACTTCCACCCGCTAATTCTGCGTTTCCATATAAAATAGGAGGAAATTACGAAGCAGTTGCATCCATATAATTCCTACATGAATAAATAATTGTGAAATATACAAATACGCGATGTGTGTGATTATATAATGTAAATAAACTGCAGAAACGCGGCTCTCAGTACATCCTGACCGACGATAATTTATTATTATACTGGAAAATAATTATAAGGCACGTACGTATAATAGTATGCATACATCAATACGTATATTAGTGTTTCTATTGTGTGTGGTATAGAAATTGAACTGTCAGGCACCCCTTAAACTGGGGCACGGCGCTCCCTTGGCCTGGGGACCGGCGATATAAACAACGGTAAGGCTAGAAAAACTGCAAACATTTTCTGACATTTTTGAGAAGTTTTCACTCTGCGAATATGTCAGGGAATTCAAGAGCGTTTCATGCCTGTTACTTTTCCCTGGAGTTTTCTAAAGGAGAGATGATGGATGGAAGAGTAAATGGAAGCTCTGAATGCAAGAATAATGGCCAGAGCCACTAAAAGAATTACTTCAATAAAAACGCAGAAACTGAGATGGATGTAGGAAACAAAGGAAAACTAGAGGAAAATAATTAGAGAATGTGTATTCTAAGAGTAAGTTAAAGAAAAGTGATAAAAAGAGGGAAATAAGTTAAACTTTGTATTTCTGTGTTGGGACAGGGTGGGCATTTTCTACAGCTGATATGGCCACTTCCTTAAACACGTCTTCAATAAAAAACTAAACTGATACGTATCTTTCAATCTATATGAAAGAGTTCACAATGTATTTAAACGATGATGCTAAAAGTGTCTTATTTCGCTTGAGAGAATACATTGTTATGCAGGATGGACAAATCGACTCAATGGTGTACCGTAAGAAGTGAAGATGTGTTGCTTCGCATGCTGTCAAAAAACCGGACGTTCTGTTCTAAGCCAGGGATGAGAACCTTGATGCCCGGCAATACGGCGTCAGCAGTTCTATTACTCATTGTCTATTGGTGTAGTGACCTCACGGTCGGGGGGCCGCAGTTGTCGTTTCAGCCTTCCGTCAATCACTCCATAGCTCAGACAGCCTGTGGTCGACTGCAGCCGTCACTTCCTCTTAGCCAGCTAGGGTATTTAGCTGCAGCACGAACGAGTACATATGGGTTAACTTGTTGGGGCCAAGGAGCTTCAATAGAGAAGGAGGGAGCCTTGTGGCCCAGTTACAGACTTGCCAGCGAGTCAACCAGATCTCTTATAGCTGTGAGACGCTCATTGATGGAAAAGACGGGGGAGCACTGAGTTTCACTGGGGAGCAGCAGACGAATACGCGACTGGCTGCAGCCATAAGAGACTCTTTGCTGATATGCGATTGGTGCATACGACAACTGGCTGACAGCCATAAGAGACTATTGAGCTTCAACGGGCTAGGCTACTGGCTCCCTCGTTCTCTATACAAGCTCCTTGGTTGGGGCATACAGACAGAGCGACTTGACGTTTTAATTTACAAAGACCATATTGCGTTCAGATTTCTTTGCCTTGTTCACAGACAATACGAGAAACTAAAAAGCGGAAACAATGAAGTCACATATCATATCTTGCTCTAAATCGCAGGTTCGTATCCATGATACTACTGTTATTTAGATATTTCCAGCCGAGTCGCGAGGCAATGATGACGTCACAGGCGTTTCGATCCAGCGATTTAAGGTACGCTTAGAATTTGTGCGTCTTTTCCTTTGTCTGTGGCTTTGCTGGTCTCAATTTTCGATTTTTGTACCCCAAGCCGTATTCAAGATACGAAGCTGAATAAATTTGATTGGTATTCTAGGCTGTAATTTTAAATTTCGATCTGATGCTTCAATAAAGCTTGAAGGCAAGTGAGTTTCGACGTAATCATTGGCAGGAATGTAGATACTGCACTGCATTGACGATGTCGAATTGGGCGAAATGTCCCTTTATGTTGGTAGAGGCAGGGTATGTTTCCACAAACATTAATCCTTCCGCTCATGAATTAATCTTCCCGTCTCATACGAACAGTGCTATTTGAAACATTGTATATGGACCACGATATGAGAAAAAGGGGTTAATGCAGGATGAATGTGAACGCACATTGTTTGCCATCAGCTTTGACTGGGGGACAAACTTGTGAATATGAAAAATATAAAATACATAAAAACGTTGGCAAAACCACCTATCTCAGCACTGTAATTGAAAAGAACCACATCGAAGTAAGTTTAAAAAAAATAAGCCTTCCCCTCCTCCGGTAGCCGATAGGGTGATAGATATCTGCGTTTTCATTATATCATTATAAAAGAGGGAACAGTAGGGGGGGGGGCGAGGAGGTGACATAAGTGCATTAAAATGTATGAAAACGACTGTAGTGTATTTATTTTATTTTTTTAATATTTGTTCATCATCCGTGATGCTTGATATATATACGTAGCCAGCACTGTATTACCAATCTATACTGAACTTAGATACAGCTTAGCCAAGGGTAGTTATTGACGACAGCTGCTGATCAATTATTGGAAAGATTGATCTTTGTTTTCGAGATAATTTTTGGGAGCGCGATAAGGAGGATAAGCCTTTAACGAAGAGAAACTGGTCAACTGAAAACTAAGATTAAACATTGAGGATCGATGCAGACTCCAGGATATAAGTACAACAACGCGTAAGCAACACAGGAATTAGTTGAATCGGTGGATCGGGGTTATGGGTCCGCTGTGACGTCAGTGGTGCCAAGTTTCTCTACACCTCATACTGCCAGAAACGGTACTTGTGCCAATTGTGTGTCTTGCTACGTGGGATTCACTTTATGTTGGCTCTCTATAAGGGCATCAGAACATGCTGGTCGAAGCTCACGTACTAGACTTCCCTTAGCTTAGCTTCCCCATTCAAACGTTAGACTCCATGCAGGGAGGTGTGGTTCTTCCGGCAGTCTGGAAAATTTCAAAGTTCTGTCTAGATCTCCTTTTTTAAGACTTAAAGCTTCCACAATCAGTCTTCATTCATAATTTGAAGCCCTCCCTTAACGATATGGAAAGTTCAATTCCCCTAACAACATTAATTTTGGTTTTGTTACTACCTTTTTTATATGCAGGTCTAGAGTCTCTGTTCATCCAATTCTCCCTCCTTTCCAGAAATACAACTATGTTCTTAACTTTTGCTGATGCAATTTGCCGCAGTTCCTGCTGACGAGGTTAGTTTTGTAAAGTTAGGCAGGCTCTCAATACTTCCCCCTCTGTTTCGGAAGGTGGGCTGCCGATCGAAGTGGCTGACCTATTCTCGCTAGACTTCTACCTTCTTGTGTTTCGTTTCCTTCCCCTGTGCGGCGTAGCTGAGCGAAATCGTCCAGCCGTGCCCGGGGGTTGGAGATGCTCAACTTGCGCCTTTTTCCTGTCAGTAGCGCACTGACCACTCTGAGACCTACCGGCAAAAAAGCCGAGACAAAAAGCAATGACAATTTAAAACGCGCCCTAGCGGCGCAAGAGCCTGTGGCTAAACACAGGAAAAGTTCGGCGCGATATAGGCAGTGTGCCACTGAAGCGCTAGCAAAACTCCTACTACTACTACTTCTACTACTTTTGCTGATGATGGGTCAATTCCAGGAACGTCTGTTTATACTCGGATTTTAATAATTTGTGTATGGCTATTAACGGCACAAATGCATGCTTACTTATTATTACTCTTTATTAAACTCTACCTAGAGTCAATACCACCAATACTACCACCACGAAATATCCTCATATATTAACGAATTCCTAACTGGAACCTGTGAAAACTTTACAGAACAAAATCAATATTCTTCAGTGATATCTAAGACCCGTATCAGCCATACGTAGTGTGAAAATATGTTCAAAATCAAACAGCAAATCTTTTACATTTTACCTGTGAGCACTAGCAACTTAAAAAAAATGGATATTAGACTCGCGTTGTTCCCTCCCGAAATCGTATCTAAGCTGCCCTAATTTTCCCCTATCTAATATTGCAGGAACTTTTCTTTTTGTGAAATATCCACGTAACAAAAGCATTGTTCTTCATTATTGTGATGCCCTTGGACCCGTAACTTGGATACGAAGTGTGAAACATGTTCCAAGTCAGGTAGTGTTTCTTCTACCTATAAGACCTACCACAGTTACAGCCTAAATTAGAACTTGACTCTTTCTCCCAGGTCGCATCGAGGGTACCCTAATTTTGCCCTATCTAATGCTGATGAACGCGCCACAGTCGTACAATGTAACAAATGATGGGACAAGCACAATTAGAATACAGATTTGGGAATTAGAAACTATTTTCTTGAAACAGTAAATGTCGTGATTCAACGCTTTGCTATTACACAGCTCTGATTCTGGCCGATTATTGGGATTCTCCATATTGTGTATCAGATACTTTTTCTAGGTAAATAGTTCTGTTTCTAGTCTCAAGCTCTACTAGAAGGCAGCGACTGCAAGCAGCGCAAGATGCATCGCTTGCCGCCTCCTGTAAACAACCCCCCCCCCCAAACATGGTGTAATACGGTGCAAAATACTATCTGAAGTCATCATCAAAGTATATAAACATGAACTACCATGTTAAGGCGGGTTCACTCTACAGTACTGTATAATCGCTTGTTCCCTTTGCAGAGAGTAATACCGTTATAGTTAACTTGCTGTCCTTTAAATTCATTATTATTCAAGTCGGGCGTAACGTCTTTTATAAGCGAATCAAGTCATCACAAATAACGAAGTGCAATGGAGAATAGAATACCGAGAGGTCACAAAGATCAAGCTAGAGAGGACACCAAGCGCAGAGAATCCTCGGACACCTGGACTTACACCATACATAGAATGTTTGCTTATGCTGGGCAGCATCCATGCGGGAATTACACCACATGACCTAAATTTGATAGCTATATAAGGCGATGGCAGATATAAAAGAAAGTTGGGCGTGCACCGAAGAGTTGGCTACGTAATAGAGACTCATTGATAGGCAACGCTACTCACGGTTTACATGAGCCTGTGTACCTCCGACTGGACTCCTTAGAGATATTGTGTGTTGCGTTTATGAATTTGTATAATCTTGATATTAGACTTCAATAATTAGCATAGTTGACATCTGATTTTCATTTCCTTAGCTATCAGTAGAAAGAAAGTGATAACCATTAAAAAAGCGTATGAAAAGAGAGAAACGAACCCTAACAGCCCTCAATATATATGAGCGTGCACTGCGGTGCAAAGGGTTCGAACTTTTTTGCTCCGTCTCCGCAAATATAAAACTGTCTCTAGCAAAACTCCAAATATACGCTAACTTGTTAGTTGCTAGTCAGCTAGTCAACTAGTTACAGCCAAATTAGATTAGATATCTGGCAGTAGACGGACCGAGAGGCCCATTCCTGGGGAGTATCCGTTGAGATGTAAAGTTTTCAGCGTGTCTGTGTATCTGTGTTTCCGCACCTGAGGCTACCATAGCATAGGTTTATCCAAAATGACGGTCTTGCTCAAAGATCCCATGAAGGGCAGCCCTGGCAGTGGCATTAAGAAGTGCTCTGGAGGCTTAAGAATAGGGAGCGAGATATCTCGGCGATGGTTGGTGCTCAACGTTCCGGAAAGACTGGCGACTAGCTGGCTTATTGCGCATGTACTGTGCAGCTTGCGCGTGTCCAGACGCGGTGGACGCACACGAAAGGAATGAAGGCGCCGTATGGCTGGAAACCTAGGAAGGCTGTAATGGCAGCCGCATCCATGGCTGGAGAGAGCAGCGGTGGAAAAAAGTTTGTGGGCCTGTCGGCAGCATATATATAGTTTCGGACTATACTCTTAAGAGCTGTTTCTGTCTCTAATCATATCATTGCTGCACTAAGTTCATCGGTGTAGAATATATTTTTGCAGAAAAACGTCTACGGAAAGCAGACGGGAGCAAGCCACTAGCCATTAAACGTATAGGAACAAAAACTCACTAGCCTGCCACGTCAACTATGATTGCGTCCCATCTATTTATTAAACCTCTTTAGCGGCGTGACCGCTTTCCAGTAGAGAAGTTGAAGTGTATCTCTGCTGCACTTTCCCTTCCGGGGTACCCTGGGAGAGCACATGAGGACAGGCAAGCAGTTTAATATATTATTTTATTTGCCGCAGGCAGTCGACTGAGGCGGGTCTTGGGCTATGAAATCCAGATGCACGTCCGTTTTGAGTTACCAGGTGTTACTATACTCTGTCCATTTCATCAAGGCAGTTTGGGCGTGTTCAAATTATTCTACAGCGTTGCCAATTATAAGGGTATTTCTCAGAGTTTGTTTATCCCATATCTTAGTCCAGCCTACTACCTGCATGTAATGAAATCTCACCCGAACTGCCTTGATAAAATAGACAGAGCATAGTAAAGCTTTGGATATTTCTTCAAATTTACGCAGAATAAAACCTGTAGACTTACCTAGCTATTCCTTACAAAGAAATAGAAAAAGCATCAGGACGTTTTTGTTCTGCGTACAGCGAACGAAGGACTACCGTGTGAAACAGATTTTACTGACAGAAGATATAAAAATACACATTAGGCGCTTATCTACAGAGCCACTGACACTGAAAATTCACCTAGACGCTAAGTAGCATCTACCCCGGGAATGATGTGCATCAGAATGATAAAATTACCAATAAGCAAACAGAACATTTAAAACAAAACCGTTTTAAATAATTATATATTAATAAATAGGCTAAGCATGCCAGTATATAGTGAACTAGAAATTTAATGACAATTACATCATATAAATAGAGTCAATTTAACTTAATGCGACCACTTCGGGATGAACGAATTTGGCCATTTTAACAGACTGGTCATTAAAACGAAGTTATCTACAGCTAAGTCTGTGCTGAAAGATTGACTAAAATTATTTCTCTCTCTAATTTTAATTATGGTGATAAATTAGCAAGTGCAAAAAATTCACAGCATAAACTGCCTCCTGGCGGTAAGAGTAACGTTATCAAAATTTAGTTTAAACATATACTGGCCTACTGACACTTATAATTACCTTCTAATAGGTAATAGTTTACCGTAATTGAAAAACTACTCGATTTGAGTGTTTTATACCTTGATTATAAGTAAATTAATTATAGTGCATTAGTCTGTATAGACGGAACGTTGCGCACAATAACTGAGGCGGCTTTTGCCTATAATATATAGGATTCAATTCCATCCTAGTAGAATCGGTGCCATTATGTATCTGGTCGCTTTCTCCGGATGGTCCTATCAAGCGGAATCCACTGTATTGCAGTTACATAAATTTACTAGACGCCTACTATTAGTTTGATTAGCAAGAATTATCAGTAATTGTAGTGGTTCCAGCCAGCGGAGTAACCGCGAGGATGCATACTGTGGTTGTCAGGGTGTTTGTGTGTGGGTGTCTGTCCGTCCAGACTTGGTGGTGTTCCAATTAGTTTCGTTCACATTAGCTGTTGCACAGAACTTCGTTCGCAGTCCGGACTTGGTGGATTGCGGGCTGAGAAGTACCGACGTATTTTATAATGTCAGTTCCAGATGTATTACTGTAATAATTTCTGTATGTTAAGTATGTCACTATTTGTATTTTGTAAAAATTCATTAAATAAAGAAATTTTACTCATATAGTCACAATCGATTTGAATCCTTAATGCACGCAAGTCAGTTAAATGAATAGTAAATTACAATGCACATCTTTATGAATGTGTTAGAGTTACAAGACATTCACTGTAAATTTCTTAATAAAATAAATAACCTACCTTTCATGTCAATTAGTTGCTGTTAAAATACAAAACTGAAATTTTTTAATATATTACCGTCACATGAAATGAGCTTGTCCATTTATTAATAAAAAACAGCATGCCTGAGTGCTGCGGTGAAGGCTGCAGCTAGACTACTAGGTTCACTGCACCTCTAGACGGAATCACTTTCACTTTTTGTGTATTTTCAGCCAAAGGCTGAGCTGTAAAAACTCTGGGAATTTTACTGGAACATTCCTAAGCAATTCCAACTCGGAATTCCCGAAGCAGAATGTCAGTCGGGTGGCGCTATAGAGATACAATCTGACAGTCTCGGAGTTACGGGCCGATTTATGCAGTTGCTTTCAAAAGTTACGGCAAATAAATCTGAGTAATTTGCTGCCTAAACCGAACTCAAGTTTTCTTTTTATAGCCGAAACAGCTGATGCTGTAAAATTTAAATGGCGGAGAGGGCACAAAATCTTAGCATTGTGCAGAGCATTGTTTGTACCTCACAACTGTGGTGTACTTGTATCTCACAACTGTGGTGTACTTGTACCTCACAACTGTGTAGTGTATTTGTACCTCACAACTGTGTAGTGTGTTTGTACCTCACAGCTGTAGGGTACTTGTACCTCACAAGAATGTAGTGCGTTTGTACCCCAGAGCTGTGGGGTACCTGTACCTCACAACAGTGTAGTGCCTTTGTACCTCAGAGCTGTATAAGACTTGTGCCTCACGACGGTGCCACGAAAATTTTCGCTGTCATTTTTGACAGTGCGGACACTCTGGTAAAAATATATATACAGTCCTGATCAAAAGTTTAAGACCACTTGAAAATCTAAAATAAAAAGAACAACGTTTTAGCGACAAATAAATAAACTCTTTCAACTATAGATCAGTAATTCCTAAAGGCAAAAAAAATGAGAAAGACAAAAGTACCTGCTGTAGCAATTTATTAAGAAATGTACATTTTTGTCAAGTTGTGAGTTTTTCAGTTGATCAAAATTGTAAGACCAGGGTTATAAATGTTTATTTCCATGGTAATTTGCAAAGTTTCGGATCAATTAAAAGCTTGCACTGATAGTGTGAAGGTGTCACTATGCCCAAAGTAGGCAAACTCACAGAATTAGAACGTGGTCGAAATGTTGAACTGCATAAACAAGGTTTGTCGCAGAGTGCAGTCGCAGCTGAGATTCACCGTAGAAAAACTGTGATTTGCAACTTCCTAAAAGACCCTGAGAGTTATGGAACAGCAAAATCTAGTGGTAGACTGACAACAATTTCCCCTGAATTGAATGGGAGAATTAAACGGGTTGGTTCTCAAAACAAAGGACGGTCTTCCAGGCAAATCAAGGCCCTCGCAGATGCTGATTGCAGTGCAATAACCATCAGGCGACGCTTAAGAATTACGTCAAAAGGGCATGAAGAACAACGTCTGAAAGGTCCTCGGTTATTTCTGCGTCACAAAGTGGCCCGCTTACAGTTTGTTCGAGAGCACCAGACATGGGATATTGAAAAGAGGCCTAAAGTTTCGTTTTCTGATAAAAGAGTTTTATCCATCGGTACTGGCATGACAAAAAATGCCTCCTGAAATGCTTGCCAAGCGTCACAGCAATGGAGTCTCCGTTATGGTTTTGGGTGCCTTTTCTTACAGGGTAGTAATGAAGCTTCAGGAGGAGCAACATCGTAAAAAAGCTGCTAGTTATGTCGGCATGTTACAAAGATCTTCTTTGTCGACGGAGGGCCCTTGTTTGTGTGATGATGAATAGTTTTTCCAGCAGGATACTGCAGCAGTCCACACTGCCCGCCAGATTATGCCCTCTTTCAAGAACATGTAATCGCTGTTTTACGTCATCCAGCATGTTTGCCAGACTTGAACCCAATGGAAAATCTTTGGAGATGGATGGCAAGAGATGTTTACGGAAATGATAAACAATTTTTTACAGTAAACGAACTTCGTGGCACCATTTTTAGGAGCTGGGACAACATTCCTCCAACCCTCATGGAAACACTTATTTCTAGTAGCTATGCGACAAAGCGACAAAGAATTTTTGAGGTTATCAACAGAATGGAGGGCAATACTCATTACTAGGTTCAAACCTTGTTCACCTCTAAGCCATTGTCGAAAGGTTACCTACGATTTCTGTTTATGGTCTTATAATTTTGATCAGCTACAAAACTCATTATACGACAGACTTGTACATATCTTAATAAATTGTTACACCAGGTAGTTTTCGTCTTTTTAACCTTTTACCTTAAGAGATTACTGATCCCTAGTCAGAGTTTATTCATTTATCACTAAAACTTTGTTATTTTTTATTTTGAAGTGGTCTTAAACTTTTAATCAGAAATGTATAATATATAATTGTCAATAAGTACAATAGTACAATAAATACATATTGTGAGTTATAACATAGTTAGTGATATCACTTCCAAAACATTTATTACTTTACATATTTAGTTTGTTGTTCTCAGCATCATCGTCATCCAACACCAATTATTTAATTCCACTAATTTGCGAAACATGCAAGTCACTTTGCAGTTTTATCTATTGGCTAAGAAAATTTAACTTTTACCTAATTTAATCTTTATTTCTGCAAAAAAAAATGCACTGCTTAGTTACAGTTTCTGCTTCTCGTTTAAATTAAATAACAAAATTCCCTCTGTACCACCTGGCTCGTAAAAAAATAGCCCAGCAAATTTGCTTCTCCTTCAAATTAAACAACAAAATTCTCACTGCACCTTCTGGCTCGTAAAAAATTTAGCCCAGCTGAGAAACAAGTCGTATGAACGTCGCCTGAAAGAACTGGGTCTGATTTCTCTCGAGCAAAGAAGACTCAGGGGGCAACTAATAGAAACATTCAAGTACTTGAATGGCTTCAACGACG
>LQNS02276769.1:5203544-5221924 GCA_001587735.2 Parhyale hawaiensis
TAACAGCTTTGAGTATAATTACACCTGGCGTTACCAGCCGAAGATCAGAAATCATCAATTACAGAAGAAATTCAGAACCCGCTTGAGTTCGCGTAGATCGTTCTCAGTAATTGGAAATAAACACACGACTTAAAGGCGATATACTTGCATGTCACGTTCCAGCCACGTTCCAGCCAAATACTAGCCACATTAACAACTTTGTCCCAGCCACGTCCCAGCTATATCCGTGCAGCGTTCTGGCCACTTGCCTGTGACGTCTTAGCGACATCCTAGCCACATCTCAGCCACGTCCCAGCAATATCCAAGTACTACTCTGCCACCACCCTGTCACCTCTCAGCCACGTTCCAGCTGCATCTCAGCCACGTTCCAGGAGCGTCATAACTACATTCCAGTTACGTCCCAGCCACGTTCCGACCACGTCCCAGCCACGTTCCAGCCACGTCCCAGCCACATCCCAGTTACGTCCCAGCCACGTCCCAGCAACGTCCCAGCCACATCCCAGTTACGTCCCAGCCACGTTCCAACCACATCCCAGCCGCATCCCAGTTACGTCCCAGCCAAGTTCCAGCCACGTCCCAGCCCCATCCCAGTTACGTCCCAGCCACGTCCCAGCAACGTCCCAGCCACGTCTCAAACTTCTCTACAGGCCGTCAGTTTCTTTGCTCAGCAGACTTTTAAGAGATTAAACCTGACGCTGCTTGGGGCCCGTAACGGATCGGCACCGGGCCAGTTAGGGCCCAGGGGCATCGCGCTTTGGCACCATTGAAGTAAGGAAACTCCAATGGACCAATAAATTTTTGTTAAGTTCTGCGTATGGAAGAGGGTGGTGAGGTACAATGTGCATGGAGAGGAGGGGGTGAGGAGGGGTCTTATGTAGTCTTGTAATAGATGATTAACTGAAAAACTGCCACACACGCCAAAGAAAAATGTAAGTATTCAAGTATCAAAGAAGATCGTACTTTAAGATTTTCTGTATGTTCAGTAAAGGAAAATTTTCTATGGCTAAATATAATACATAACGTACATGTTATATCTTCGTGTACTTCGGAATTAACCCTTCTTAGATAACCATTATTTTATTAAATTTACACTGCATTTCTTAGTTACTCTGTCGCTACTATAGCCCTCCAGTCAACGAATTTTATAAGTTGTGAATGGTTCTGTGTTTCGTATTCTCACTCTTCTCTCTTTCTGTTTTTCCTCACGCATTTGTAAAATAGCTAGACAATGGCAATAGCTCATGTAGGGCTGGGGTGCAGGTCCCGGCCCCCTCTGGGAATGGGGCTGTTGGTCCGTCTACTGCCTGCCATCTAATCTATTCTATAGTCAATGCAGCGTAAGCAGTCCTTTAACGGCGGAACTGAATTGAACGCAGCAGTGCCAAATCTAATCTATTAACTAATGCATTTTGAGTTTTCAAACATATATATAATTTTATTGATTTAGTCAAGTTACACCACGGGCTTATTGGGAGTTGGTAAAGTTGCTTTGCGTTCTTAGCCACGCCCATTGGACTTCTTAAGCTGGTTTGACGACAGTTGTCCCTAGATGAGAGAGTCCAAAGTATCACTGCTACGTGTGTCACAGAGAGTTGCCTGCTCTAGACACAGAGAGTTGCCTGCTCTAGGCGCTCATCGGGTTAAGAAGGTCGTGAGTCTTTGAGAAAACGTTTCTGATTCAGTGCCGATTTTCGGGCACTTACAGTGTTCAAGTTCATCGGTTTCATAAGCTAGAAACATCAGATTTTGGAAGCCATGCAATTGTTGCCTAAGGAAGTGGGACTCATCTCTCTCGAACAAAGACGACTCATGCGACAACTAATAGAAAAATTCACGTACTTGAATGGTCTTAGCGACGTGCCTACAACTGCATTTTTTGACAGAGACGTTAATGTCCGCTTGCAAAACAACGCCCAGAAACTTAAGTATAAAGTTAAAAGAACTACTCTCAGTCAGAAGTACGTCCGCTCTTCATGTTGAACATTTGGAACAGATTCCGCCGCCTTCCAAGTTCTTGGTGCACAGGCAGTCCATGCGTTTGAAAATCGTCTTGACAGACACTGGGAGCAGCAGCCTCCACAGTTACGGACTCTTCCTCTAGCAAACCCAAACTCGTTACAGCCAAAGATTCCACGCCACCGTAATTCATAATCTCCCATGGCCCCAACTTACTTAATGTCCCCTGGCTCCGCAAATCTGCAAGAATTGATTGTGATTGCACGATCAACTCTTTGGCTCAGTTTATTCTCATTATCTTCTTATTATTTTCCCCAGTTATCTCCATGTTTCTGACGTAATGGCAATAGCTCATAGAGGGTGGGAACGTAATTACCGAATGCTTTATGGGAATAGGCCTGTTGGTGCGTACACAGCCAGCTATCTAATCTAATGCTTGCTATGGTCGTTAACGTACCGCTGCCCCTATTCAATGCGTTGTTAACCTTTAGCTGGACAATGGAATTACGTGTAGAACTAGAGAAGCATTCTGAGAGTGCATACCTCCACCAAGCAGCGCTATGTTACCGAAAATTCAAACTGGTCCTGAATCCAAGTCGGCTCTCTGATCGTCACCAAAATTTAGGTCATTTGTGCCTTATAACATTCCTTACAATTCCTGCAAATTTCACGAAAAATCTCCATAACTTTCTGGGTTGTGTTACTGACAAGCAGAAAAATAAACGCCACAGGCAAACGCACGAACACATCATCATTAAAATATGTTCACTTGTTCCCCGCATTATTTATAACAGTTTTTATTAATTCTATTAAGAACTATTGATAACTTTTTGAGTTATGTTGTCAAAGAAAAGACAGGTAGACAAACAAACACACAGTTGACTGGATCTTCACGAAAGCTTAATTATCTGTTTCTCCTAAAATACAAAAAAAAAATCCCTGTATATTTTGTGAAGATCCATCCATCACTTTCTGAGTTACTTTCATGCCAGGCAAACCCACAGACAGACTCCGAAAAAACATAACCTCCTTGGCGTAGGTAATTATGGCAACCATTGTTTTGGTGGCTTAATTGCTCGAAGTGGATACAGGAGCTTATAGTTCTGTAGTATCTGTGGACTTACAAAATACTTCGAGCTGATACGAATAGTATAAGTACGTCAAAATTCTGAGGTTTCCTAGCCCATGCAGGAGCACGTACCATGTGAGACGAGCATTTGCAACTGAAAATAACAATGCAGTGTTTTAGCCTGCCCGAAGCTCCGATCTCAATCCTATTGAAAACCTATGGAAAATATTTCGGGATGCAGTTAGAAAAACACCAGAGGTCGAACGCTACCATCTTATGGAAAATCAAGGAAGTGTGGGACAAAGTTATAAGCGAACATTGAAAAAATTCATTACATTATGTAGGTGTGACGGTGTGAAAAGTCAGAAAAAACAAGTGCACTTCGCATTGTAGAACTCTCTGTCAAGATTATTTATATTCATAGTGTTTTTACACTTTTACCGATTCTTAGTGATTATTGTTTGCCGTCTAAGAATAATTTTGAAATTGCCGATACTTTTTATTTTCAAACTTCTCATATCAAAATTGTACAATTATAAGTCTGTTCACGTAGTAGAAGTTTAAAATTTCAAGTTTTGAATTTTCTTCTTGATGTTCGTTCTCTAGTGTATATATTTAGTATTTTCAGCATAATTTCAGATATTCTATTGTGAAACTACCAATATTCTTGTGGCAATATTATATTATGCACAGCGTTATAATATTATGATTACATTATATCACAATGTAGATTAGAAATGATTATAACATTATTATATTTTGTTTTAACTGGGATTATTCGGCTTCGCTCTTTTTGTGCTTCTCTTTCTGGTTAGATATTATTTAGAGATATTGCATCGAACAGAGTGAACAAGCGGAACAGCTCGGCTGCATTGTTCACTTTATTACAAACGAACACGCGGAACATAAAGTTGCCGAACAGTTGGAACAGGCCAACAATGGAAGGAAGGGGTCTATTCTTTCTACGCCCACAGAACTTCTACGCCGACGAGACTTTGGACAAAAGAAGCTGGAGGGGGGTTGGCTGTGGAGGGTTCTTTTTTGTGTGGTACTTAGGCGTCATGTGTGGTACTTAGGCGTCATGGGCACGCGAGGTACTTGATAATCCCGCTGCTGTGCCCCTGAAATGAAGACTTTTTTTTTTTATTCTTGATGGTGTCACATTGGTACAACTGAGTAGGCACTAAAGTATCTCTGCTCTTAATTACTTCAATACCAATACGTGCAGATAGCCGACTCGAATATTCTGGTGATAATCAGAATCCTAAAACCGGGGCCACACAGCAAGAACGCACGCTCAACTTGATGAGGGGATGCAGCTCGATCGCCCTCCTGAAGCAGATGAGCGAGCTGCGGGTGAGCGGATAAGTTGTGCGTGTGATGGCACATTGTGAGTCCGGCATAGCAGTCATTAAGGAAAGGTGGTATCCGAACTGCAGTGGCTACACAGGTTTCTTTGATTCGCCAACTTCCATTGAGATCACCTAATTTGATTAGTTTTGCCAAGGCTTGAACTTTGATAGTGAGAGTTCGAAGAGCCCTTTTGGATTTCGCTTGAAGAGTTCATCGCAAACCGACATGTAGCAAATCAAAATATTAGAGCAGAAGTCCCGGACAAGTTTGATAAGGTTTTCTCTCTGTGGCAGTTGGGAAATCAAATTCATAGTATATATGCTAGCATTCGTGTGGACTGAGATAGCCCGCAACGGCATGCACCATCCTCCGGATGAATAAATACGGAGATGTAGCCACGCACACACACTCACACATGCAGTTGATGTAAAAAATTGTTTAGTACATTTTTCTCTGCCTAGCTTGTGACAGTTCGAAATTACCAGCAACAAACCAAGTTTCGCGGGAAAAACTTAGGTACAGACGATTCTTCAGTTATGCGGCATAATCTTATTCGATTAAAGATCATATGATATGTATATAGGTGATAGGTGTTCCTGAATTTCATCCAGAATCAGAATATAAGAGGTATCATTTCTACTGATGGTATAAGCGCCATTAATAATCATTTACTATGTTGTAAGTTATAATGATAAAAGTAGTAATGGCCTTCGGTCAACTCGAAGATCGCCCGTCATCATCCAATCGATTTTATTACCCTCTAACCTAGAAATTTCCCTCTAACCTAGAAATTACCCTCTAACCTAGAAATTTCCCTCTAACCTAGAAATTACCCTCTAACCTAGAAATTTCCCTCTAACCCTAGAAATGCTCGCAAAGGCCAAAACTCCTTATAGAAAAATTTAAATATTAATCAAACTGCCTTTATTTTCGTTAATTCCAACTTAATAATGTTTACCATCGGAAGCCTAATTTTCTTAGGGAAACTTCGGTATTCATCTGCTTCCCATGAAAAAACTGACTTGTATCTAAGTCACGCCAGTCCGCCTCACAAAGACTGGCCTGATAAATAGACCTTCTAAAGATCTGCTGACATCAGCAATAATGATGTATATGGCCGCTTCAGGAGCGCTTCTCATTGTTTTCCGGCCGAATTTTTAAACCCTGAAACTTAGTAGAGACCAGGTTGCAAAAATTGTAGCAATATCTGAAAATGTTCTTTAAAAGATAAAGTTGCCTTTAATGATACACAAGGTTGTAAAAGTTGTAGCAGTTGCGGGATTATTTCTATAGCTAGGCAATATTTTCTTAAGTGATATACCAGACTGAAAAATTGCAGCAGCAGCTGCCGAAATATTTGTCACCGAGGAATGTTTCTAAAATTGATATACCAGGCTGAAAAGTTGCACCAGTTGCTGAAAAAGTTTTCAGATAGTTGAAGTTTTCAAAATGCCAAATCACATTCTGAGATTCGTGGCAGTTACTGAATATGTTTTCAGAGGTTTCTCAACTTATATAACAGGTTGAAAAATTGCAGCTGCTGTAGAAAATGTTTCAGGAAAGTAAAGCATCCGAAATCATATGCTAGGTTGGAAAATTTGTAGTAGTTTCTGAAAATAGCTTTATAAAATATAAAGCTCCGTTAATTAAAATATCCGGTCACGAATTTATAGCAACTTCTGAAAATGAAAATATGTTTTTAGAGTAAATTATATTATCCGTTGTATTTTATTGATTTTCTAACAAAGAAAATGAGCTCAATACATTGGTTTATTTCAAGCAAAATAAAAACAAGCTTGGCTAACTGAAGATTATTCTACATTCATGATGCTCTTCTGTGTAAATTTTGAATGAAAAAAATTATTCTTTTAGAAAAATAAAAATTGCTAGTCTGAAGTGAAGGAATCATTCACTGCAACTGCAACTTCTTGAATATATCGAATTCAAACAACTAATAACATAGCTAAAATATTTCTAACAAAATTTTTCCTTACGTTTTTACCGGTTTGTTATCATTACGCATTATAGAATATATATGTGGTTATTATTATTATTATTACAAGTAACAAGGTGATTTACTATATATAGTGATAATTACTTTATTTTTCATTAGCGTTTTACTAAATACCGTGAGTATTTCAGCACTTACCAAAGTCCTTGACCGCCTCCACGCATTCCGTAAATTAATATTTGCCTGGAATTAATAATTCCGAGATCGGGAATGGGAATCGAGAACGGAAGCTTTCATGGAATTGGCAGATGGCATCCCAGTAGGAATATTTTATTCAGACTCAGCAAACATAAGTCAAGTGATGAATATCTCCCGACAGACTGCCGCAATATTAAATGCCATCCGTCAAGACCAGCCTGATGCAGGCTTTTTTTTTTTTTTTTGTTTCATCGATTTCTTCAATGGAAGGGTTGCAACGCTTGAAATGAGCGTCGAACGATAACGCATTTTTCAACCCGTTTCTAGTTGTTTATTTTTCTAGGATTAGACTATATACTTACAAGTATCGAGCTAAGAACCACTTTTTTACACTTCATTATACATTGATTTTTTTCTTGGAAGTTTACAGTGGAGCCGTACGAGTAACGAAGAAGGAATTATAAACGTATAATTCTTTTCTTTTTTTCTTGGAGGATTGGAGTGGACCCGTACGACGCTTTTCTCTGATTACTTCCGCCAATGAGGTTCTATTTTCATGGTGTTTGTCTGTCTGTCTCTCTGTCACCAAAATAACTCAAAAAGCTCTGAGCCGATTTTAAACGAAATTTACAGGGATTGTTAGATATGTTGGGAGGAACAGATGATTAACTTTTGGTGAAGATATGTCCATCCGTTTGTTTGTTTATTTGTTTGTTTGTCTGCCTCATTTTTCTCAATGTCATAACTAAAAAAGGTGTGAATGGATTTTGATGAAATTAGCATGAGTTGTTAGGTATATAACAAAGAGTGAATGACCAAATTTTGGTAATGATCCGTTAATTCGTTCGTTTGTCACTATTTTTTATTTTATGCTTGTTAGCACAATAACTCAAAAAATAATGAATGGATCTTTATGAAATTCATAGGGGTTATTAGCAATGTTAAAAGACATAAATGATTAAACTTTGGTGCAGATCGGTTTGTTCGTTTGTAAGTTTGACTCATGTTTGTCATAATGTTTGTTAGCAGTATAACTCACAAATTTATGAACGAATCTTCAAGAAAATTGCACAAGCTGTTATTGCTAGCAGAAGACACAAATGATTAAATGTTGGAGTTTGTACAAAGAAAATTATGGTTTCAGAGAAAATTTGAATTTTTTGCCACCGTCGCCTTGCTTGGCGGAGGTATGCGCTCTCAGAGTGCTCCAGTTTGAATTTGTTGTAATAAGGGGAAATCGAAGCTAGGGTTGCACCAAATAGCGTTTTTATATTTTCGCTTAATTCTTCAGTGAAAATGGTACATGGCTATAAAAAAGTAAGAGCTATCACGTTACGATTCACCTTTTCATCACATTTTCATTCTTTCTTAATGCAATGGGTGCAAGACGGCACAGAATAGGTTAATAGAATAACCATAGACCGCAACAGTACTTGAACTCTTAGGTCTCACGCTGGCCCCAAAATTCAGCAAAGGAAGAATGGGATTTACATTCTTGCGGAGAAGGTATCTTGGATACGGCGGGGACGCATTTGGGCGCTTGCCTGCATGACCGTGTCTGGACATGTTCATAATAGCTCATGAGAAAATCCCATTTTTCCCATTTTGGCCGCCAGCGTCAGAGGCCACTTTTGGACCTAAGAGTCAAGTACTGTTGCGGTCTATGAAATAGCTTAACCTTCCTACGAGGATACATACATGTATTTGTTTGTTTGTTTGTTTGTTTGTTTGTTTGTTTGTTTGTTTGTTTGTTTGTTTGTTTGTTTGTTTGTTTGAAATGACTGCTTCCCACTGGTGATGTTGGTGAACATTTCAGAATGGAAATATGTAATGCAATTATTCTATACGATGAACAAGCAGTCATTCCTATCCATACGTGTCCTGTGCATCACTCACAGCTATAGCAGACAGAGCCAGTTACCATATTATCAAACAGTTAAAGAAGCTTTCGTAAGAATAGCACTGTAAAAGCTACCTCATATGGTCATTTGAATTATTTTTTTCCTACGAGTATTTGAAGACCTTCTATTATAGCCGAGTCTCTAAGTAGTTGTGAAACTATTAAACAATTAAATGGGATTAACCACGATTCATAAGCGATTTGAACTGCTTCTGTCTCCCTCCAGAACCACCCATTTTCTGCGGCGAAGTGACAATATCTCTGCATTAGACCCTTAGGACATTCGTTCGAGTAATGGACGTTGATAACCCTGGTTGCAGCGGACGTTGCGTGCTGCACAGTTGTGCTAAGTGTCCCGAGAACGATCCCTATGCCAGGCGCTGTCTTTCTCATAGCGCTCGGCGCTGAATCAGTAAATTTGCTTGGTGCGCATAGCTATCATGGGGGTACTTACCTTAGGGTAGGGGGGTGGTGGGTGGTTCAATCTTATCTTCCGTTTTGGCGCTATAGTTCTTAGCAACCCGTCATCGGCTGCAGCTGCACTTACTCCTCTGGGGCCAGCTGGCCTATGTCTTCCGCACAAACAAGTGCGTGTGAGTTTCCCAGTGGATGATGCAGTCAAAGTTGACTTTCCTTTACCGTTGAATTAGATTTACACTTCGTGGAGCATGCCGACACCGAGAGGCGAGGGGAAGTACGGCGAAGGATTCTCAACTTAACGTTCACCCCTTACTACAAACTTCTGCTCTTCACACTACCAGACCTCAAAAATTCTAGAATTAAGGCAAAAGGAAACCACATATCCACTGTATGTGAGATAATAAATGATTATTATTTTTATTAATTACAAGATTTTTGCCAGTTATATGCTATTGCAGTCCATACCAAGATTTTCCTACTCGCCTAAAGTTTCAAATACCTTCCACATTTTGATGATCCACATGATATAACTCCTCATATCTACGATTTATTGGTTCAATTACAATCCATCGTAGATCATAATACCTTCCGTATTTCCATCATCGTTTTGTTTTTATTGTTTAAGCCACTCAGTTAATAAAAGCCAGGAATGCCACTACCCGCTGCAATGCCTTCGAGAATTCAATCACCCACAATGTCAAACGTTCTATTCCTATTATTTCCACCCATTCCTCCCCCGCCGACACCGCCACCTCCGCAATCTCAATCCGGTCCTTCGTTCCCGGTCTGACAGATTGCACCTCATGTGGCCGCTTGAATTCTTCAATCGGCAGATCGCAGTGACTGATCGACTCATTTGTCCAGATCGCAAAGAGTGTCTTCTTCGCAAAAACTGGGCAGTCCGACGGCCAGGACTGGACGTGACAGTTCCCTAAGTTGCCGCCTATAAATTAAGGCCACCGACACAATGAAACTTGCAAGAGCAATATGGAAGTTCATTTCTGGAGGTGGACTTTGCACAAAACTAGGAGAAACTTTGTTAGGAGGTGAATGGTCTTCGGATGATGCAGGGTTTATATGTAGCCCTTTAAACTTTATAAGGTAAATGGTCTTCGTATGATGCAAGGTTTATATGTAGCCCTTTAAACTTTATAAGGTAAATGGTCTTCGGATGATGCAGGGTTTATATGTAGCCCTTTAAACTTTATGAGGTGAATGGTCACTGATGATGCAAGGTTTATATGCAAAACTGTATCAAAGCTGAATCAATATAGAGTTACAATAATTCAAGAGTTTATCTAGAGAAGCACAAAATGTGCAGAATATAAGGTTACTTTATCATGAGGTAAACAGTTCCAAATGACTGTAGCATATGCACGTCTCCAATTTTGTTCAATTTCTTTCTAGTTACTATAGCTCCTCTTATTCACTTTATTTAGTTTTTCTTTCGGTTCAGCTATATCCAATGTTTTTCCTACATTATTTTTTCAATTCTTTAATATCAATATGCTATTACTAGGTCTTCCACCGTACGCATCGGTAGTTCTATACCTTTCGCTATTGTAACAAATTTCCATTGACAATTTTGTTTCCAAATTTAGTCTACTAAAATCTATCATACCCACCACTTTCCATTTAAACCATTTCTACCATTCTACACTTCTACTTACCTAAATCTACCAAACAATGGAACGCCACATTCCATTGAACAACATTCCTAATATACCTCAAAAAACTCATAAGAAGTTACATGCCTCATGTCTCTTGCTTTCTTCTTTGTCGAGTTCTTCAAATTAGGAAGACAGCGAACAGCCAAGCATCTGATGCACCGCCTCATGCAGATCTTAATTTCTTCCCTGGAATACCGGGAACAGATGGAATCTTCCAGATTATTCCAAGTCCCTGGAATGCAGGCAAGACGGATGAAACTTCTGAGGCCGAGACACAATCTGTCTTATTTTTAGAAAATTTAATGCCGTTACTGGCAGTATTCTGGGGAACAAAAGCAGTGGAATAGAGTGAGTTTGTCTGTTCTGAAGCGCATGCTCTTTTTCAAAGTTTCATCTGTTCTGAAGCACATGCTTTTTTCACAGTTTCTTCTGTTCTGAAGCACATGCCCTTCTCCAAAATTATTTTGTGTTCTAAAGCACATGCCCTTCTCAAAAATTTCTTCTGTTCTGAAGCACAAGCTCTTTTCCGCTTCTTCTTCTTCTCTTCTGAAGCACATTCTCTTTCCAGAGTTTCTTCTGTTCTGAAGTAAATGCTTTTTTAGAAAGAATATTCTGTTCTGAAACACATGCTCTTTTCAAACTTTCTTCTGTTCTACAGCACATGCCCTTCTCCAAAGTTTTTTCAGTTCTGAATCACATGCCCTTTTCTAAAGTTTCTTCTGTTCTGAAGCGTATGCCCTTCTCCAAAGTGTCTTCTGTTCTGTAATACATTCTCTTTTCATAAGGTTCTTTCGTTTTGAAGCACATGCCCTTTTCTAAAGTTTTTTCTGTGCTGAAGCGTGTGCCCTTTTCTAAAGTTTCTTCTGTTTTGAAGCATATGTCCTTTCCCTAGTTTCTTCTGTTCTATAACGCATGCCTTTTTCTACAACTGTCCCTAAAATAACTGCCGAGTTGAGTCAGTATCTTACTAGTTCACTTTCAACAAAACACTGCTGCTAGAACTCAATAATGTCGATTATGAAATGAAAGAGCCACAATAGTAATCTCTGCTATATCGGCAAACCGTTCAGAAAAGGCTGAACCATGTAGTGTACAGATCAGAAGGTGTTATCAACGAATAGCTGAGACCTTTAATTAATATTTTCTGAAGAGTCTTTAGTAGTGAGCTACGCAAAACATGGCTTGATAGCAAAACAAAATCTCCTGCTTTTAATCTGGAAGTGAGTATTTAAGATCTGTCTTGGAGCCAATGTCGCTTCCCTCCACCCTTGTCTGTGAAAGGAATGGGCAGAGCTTGCAGGAGGAATTGCTTAAGATTCCTTAAATTCACAGCACATCCAGACTCTAGATGCACAGCACATCCAGACTCTAGATACCTGACAGTAAACTGATCATCAGGCCCATTGGACACAGCATCCATATGAGAAACTAGGATTAGTTCGCCATCAAATGTGATTGCGTTGAATTTGGCCCCCACCGCGGCTGATGGCCTTACGCCACGAGGCATTCTAGTTTACAAGCCTTCTAATCCACGTTCTTCAAAAAATTTTATCCTTCAGATAGCTAAAAAAAAAATTCGTAGACGCTATGATACGTATATTTGTGCACCTATAAAGATGATTGAACACATAGGACACTCTAGAGGCTTAAATGAAATTATCAAGAAACAATGTAAAATCGCTACATATTAACGTATTAGGTCTTTATGACGTTACAAGCTCATTTCCCATGATGCACTGCTGCTTGGCCCCTCTCCGTGCGTTAACCTTGTAAGTATCACTATCCTTGAGCCAAGTGCCTTTTGAATTCCTCCATGTGCCCCTCTCGATGTTCTTAGTACCTCCCTAGCACCACCTAGCGATCTTCTAGCAGCGCCTTATTCTTAACTAGCACTGTTTAGTGCTTTCACAACTACCCTGCCTAAATCCTACCAACTTGAAATACTGCATTCCCCAGACAAATAATATAGTGCCTTCATCCACCACCAGTTGCCTATGTAGAATCACCTGGTGTTTTATAGGCATCACCTAGTGCCTCCCAAGCACAACCAAGTTTTTTATAGCACCACCTGATGCCGTGCTAACGCCTAGCACCTTAAAAACAGAGCTTAGGTCCTCCCCTACGCCACCTGGTGTCTGTCCAGCACCACATAATTTTGAACCAGCTCTCCCTAGTGCTACTCCACCACATCCTAGTGCCACTCCTTCACAATCTAATATCACCCCATTTATACCTAGTGCCACCCCATCACAACCTATTGCCACCCATCACAACCTAGTTATACAACACTCCTCAGTAGCGCCAACTAATGCTTTCCGAACACCACCCAGTGTCTCCCAGCACCACCTATTGTCTGCCCCAGCACCACTTAGTTTATTCCTAGCACCACTTAATGCCACCCTTAGCACCACCTAATGCATCCCAGCACCACCTAGTTTCTCCCAAGCGCCACCTAGTGCCACCCCCAGCACCACCCCAGCACCAGCTGTCAGTCGTGCCGTAGCACCAGCTGCGGCAGGTGGTGCGGTGTGGAGTCTTACAGCCTCACAGCTGGTGCACACTGAGTGGTGGCTCTCTCTGCCTCGCCTTAACTAGTCGATTCTAGTGAAGTTGTTTTTAAGCTGACACAACGTGCCTCCTCATTATCTAATCTAACTGAACCTAGTCTTATCTAACCCATCCTAGCTATAGTTAGTCATTCATAACCTAACCTAGTCCAAGCTAGTCTTATCTAACCGATCTAGCGTAGTCTAGTTCAGCTCCATTCACTTTTATATAACGTAACCTAACCTTGCCTAACCTCACCAAACTTACTCTAATCTCTCCGGACCTATCCCAAGCCATCCAACCTAATCGAAGCTAGCCTCACCCTAATCCAACTCTAACTAAATCCAAAGTATAACCAGCCGCAGTCCGAGTGAATATAACCTAATCTAACATTAATTGTGAATACCAAATACTGAATAATCTAATCAGAGTTTGTGCGTTACTGGCTAAATAGATCTTTGCACGACGGTATGTGCTCAGCCGGCTTCGTATAGTGTATCCATTTTCAGTGGATATTATTTCCAAAATTGTGTAATAAATTTTGGCAATCTTTGTGATACCGTAATGTCCGACCGTTGCGATAAATTTTATTTGTGGAATTTTTTCGTCTACAGTGATAAATTTTGGAACAAAGTCAAAATAATTTTTACGCTGTTACAATATTGGAAAACGATGTGATAAATTGCAAAATATTGTGAAAAATTTCCAAAACAGTAGTGATAGCAAATATAAATTTGAAAACCATGGTAAATCTGGAAAATCCAACGCTGCGATCGATTTTAGTAGTCTGTACTGACAAAGTTTTCAACGCCTTATATCTAAGAAGTTTAAATTTCGAAAAAAGATACAAATTAATAATGCGATAAATTTAAGCTGTCGCAATAGCTTTTGGAAATCGATACTGATTAATTTCAATCGCTATAATATGTTTTAGAAATTATTGCTGCTGAATTTCGAAGGCCGTAAGTAAATTTTGAAGTCACTGATGTAATGTTCCAAAGGCTGTATTAAAATTGGTGCTGAAAAATTTCAAGTGCCGTGATAAATTTTGGAAAGTGACATTGATGACTTTCAGTGCCGTGATAAATTTTAAAAATCGGCACTGAAAAAAACAACGAACGGCTGTGATAAATCTTGGAAATCAGTGCTGATAATTTATGTGTCAGTGACAATTTTCAAACTCTCAAAAATCAAATTCAGCGGAAGTGATGAATTTTCGAAATAGGCGCTGGTTGTTTTTAGTCTCCATATAATATAAGTTGTGAAAGGGCAAGTAAATATTAGTTACTGATTGTTAAAATATAATTTTCCGTATATGATATTTGAATTCTTTTTCTTCGAAGCATTCAGGTCCTTCTTTACCTTGGAATATTAAGTAAAGTGATAAATTTCGAAAGGTGGTAAGTTCAGTTAAGAAATTGGTGAATTTAAATAGTCGAAACAAACAGAAACTTGAGTAATATGTTTACATAAGGGGGTCCAGTGCAACTGTGTATTCACATGCTATGTCTATTTATTATTTTCGATAAATCGTTTGACTTCTTTTCTATGTACATGATTCACCATATGTAGATCTGTCTTTTATATATTTATATATATATATATATCTATTGCATATGTAGGGCTCTTCTCTACCTGTTTTTGCTTCTGAAGAGCCTTTTATCAATTATTTACCTTATCACAATTTGCGATTGTGATAATTCGAAAGTAGTGATGCAATTAATAGTTGCCTTAATATACGGAAATTATTTAAAATAGTTCGCAGATTAACTAGAGAAGCGCTCTAAGAGCGCACACCTCCGCCAAGCAATGCAATATTATCGAAAAATTTAAATTGGTCCTCATTGAAAAATATTTTGTTGTTATTATCTCCAAAATGAGTTGTATGTTCTTCGAAACTTTTGTAGCAGTTCCTGTATATTTTTTTCTTGAATATTCGTCTGTAACTTTTTGAATTATATTCTGATGAACAAAATGACAAGCACCGAGACAAACACACAAACGGTTGAATATATAGCCACAAAACTTAGTCATTTATGTCTCTACATCATCCTAACAGCTTCCGCAAATTTCATAAAAATCCGTTCGTGAGTTTTTGGACAACGTTGCTAACAAACAGTAATACAAACAGTCAGACAGATAAAAGAAGTAATATATTATCGCAATAATTTTATTATTTGCTCCTCTTAACATTCCTAACATTTTCACCTAATTTCATAAAAATCTGTCAATAACTCTCTGAGTTATGTTCTCAAAATAAAAGAAACAAACAAGCAAACAAATTAATGATTAGAACTTCACCTAGAGTTTACCATCTGTTACTCTTAATATCTAACTACCCCTGTACATTTTATGAAACTCCGTTCATAACTTTTTGAGTTATCCTATAGTTACAAGGAAACAAACTCTGATAAAAGTATAAAAACCTAGTTTGTGGAGGTAATTAGGATAATTAGTTGCACAAAAGTGGTAATTATGCAAACTAACTATACTGCTTAGTAACAGGAATTCATACTAATGGTTGCACGAATTACCTGCATCATACCTGCAGTAGCCTAGGGTGCTGAACTCATGGCACTAGAAGTTGCTGGTTCGAGTGCCAACCGAGGCAAGTGAGCTCTTGCAGCGCTTGACAGGCTGACTCAGCATTTGATATGTATGCACAGTTACCGTGGGGGTACTTACCTTCTCCAGTAATGGATATGATAGTGGGGGCCTGGGTCATAGCCTATAAGAGCCTTCCGTAGGTAGCGCCATAGTTCTAGACGATCCGTGGTCGACTGCAGCCGTACACTCGTCTGGAGCTTGTTGGCCTATAGATACCGAACAGCACGAATCAGTACATGTAGGTTTCTCAGTTGGGGCTGCAGTCAAGTTATTAGTTTTACCTTTATTACTTAGTTACACGAAATAACGACTACGAGTAGTTACCTATGTGCATCAAAAATTGCAGTTATCTAGTTACATGCGCAAATTGCTGTAATTTTTCAGCACAAATCAACCACATCAATATTTTGCATAAATTATTAAGGTACTACTACTATTAGTTACTTACGTTAGCTACTGTAACTAGTTACGGTGGTGCTATTGGTCATTCAGCAGTGATATCAACACTTATTTTTATAATTTTTGCAATAATTAATTGGAGTGCTGTAATATAGTAGCCTAGTATGTCACTAGTAGCTTTAATACAATAGCCTGTTACTTCTATAATTCCTTACTAAAGTAGTCATGTACATACCAGGTAAATTTAATATAATAGCATATTACGTCAATAATATCCTTAATAAACCAGCCTTCTACGTCACTTGTGTCTTTAATAAAGTAACCTAGTACTTAAGTGGTGCCTTTAACACAGTAACCTAGTACTTTAGTGGTGTATTTAACACAGTAACCTCGTACTTTAATGGTGCCTTTCACACAGTAACCTAGTACGTCGCTAATGATTTAACTATAATTATCTAATACATCCTAAGTTTTTTTCATATTGCTGTCTAGAATATCAATATTGTATTTTTATCAAAGTAGATTAGAAAGACACCGCTTTCTTTAACATAGTAACCTAGTATATTGCTAGCATCTTCAATATAATAGCATAGAAGGTACGTCGCTGATAGATAGTATATAGTGACCTAGTGAATGATTAGTTTCTTCAAAACTGTAGCCTAGTATATCCCTACTGTAAATTTAAGATACTAGCCTAATACACCGCTTGTTTCTCTAATACAGTAACCTAGCACACCTCGAGTATGGTATATTAGGTAGTCTGGAAGACGCAGTTTGCTTCGCTTGTGCTAACAAGAAATTCTAGTTAATCTAGTTATTTACCTAATATTTTATGTGTCACCTTACTCTAGGGCCCTACTTAATTTCTTTCCTTCTGAATGCAATTTTGAAGAATATCAACCATTCTGCTCGACGAGTAAATTGAAGAAAACTTTTTCGAGAGCAAGCGTAACCAAAATAAGATTAACGCTTGAAAGTCGATCCAAAATAGCGAAACTAGCTCTCATTACTGGAGTCCAAATAAGTTAAGGCTAGTAAGGTTAGCTTATATTGACGAAACTGTTCCAGTCGATGATGCATTTACAAAATTTCTTTTAGTTGAACCTCCATTAAATTCAGGTTGCACAAGTCGAACTTCAGGAGTTAATGGAAACTGCGTAGTTGTGTTTAATTAGTTTCTTGCTGGGACTGGATTCATACATCGAAAACGTGGCTGGACGTCTGTCGAGGTTCAGCATATTAGGTTATTAATGACTGGTACAGACATTAGATTATATTTGGCCAAATATAATCTAATGTCTGTACCAGTCAAATATAACCTAATATGATAGATTCATATAGTGTATGAAGAGTATCGTGGCTACGTCCAACACACAGCAGTATTCGTAGCTAAAAGTCTTGCTGCAGTGTTTCTGTAAAACTGGTCAGTGAGAGAACAGAAAGTTGGGGAGGAAAACGTTAAGGAAATACCGATACAAATAATTTCTTGTAGTCTTAGTGATGTAATAGCAGTAGTAAGGTAGTGCAATAGCGGTAGCTGAGACCGAGCTGAAGCGAGCTGAAGCACACGATTTGACTAATCTCCAACAATGGGATTATTGGTGCGTGTAGGTAGTGTCCGGCATTTCATTATAAAAATATTATTAGGGTAATTTTACGATAGCTATAAAGACCAACAAAAACTACTTCCCATTAGAATTATATATATATATATTTAATGTTTATGAAGTGCGTTGGTCCGTAGTTGAGGCCTATAGAGATGACAGTAATTATAATATTTATGATGATAATAATAATAATAATAGTGATAATATAAGTAAATGACTCTAATAACAGCAGCCATACTCTTGTCGATGATATTACTGTTAGTAACCATGCTATTTATGACCTACACTATGATTGTCGACGATGGCACATATTAATAGGCTTATATTCACGATAATAACAAACTATATGGCAGTAATCATTTATATGAAAAATAAATATAATGCATAACATACATAAATAGTTACAGCAGCAATAAGAAGGACGTTGACTATAGATGGAAGTGAGTGGCCCTTACATTTGTAATTTTGTAATAGTGGCCAGAAATTTTTAATGGAACATAATATATACCCAAACTATGTGTATATATATTAAGCAAATACATATTCTTTTTATTCCTTTATTCTTTATTGTTCTCAATATACAGTGCTTATAGAATGGTCTGGCGCTTAGAATTAGGTCTACATTTGAGAACATGCCCATCTAAAAGTAATAATACTTGTGGGGCAAACAGCAAACAAGTCATTTTCAACTAGCAATGCAAGG
>LQNS02276769.1:5223416-5244455 GCA_001587735.2 Parhyale hawaiensis
AGATTTTTGTAAATTTCAATGTCTCCAAATTCGACCATCTTCGACCTCCCACCTGATGAGCCGAGGTACGGCGAAACGCGCGTCGTGGGTAACGAAATTTCTGATAAGCTTCTCTAGTTTTCTTCACTATATATATATAATATATATAATAAACAAATACATATATGTAATTAAATATTAGCATTTAATAATATTCTTCCTAATTTTTAATCATATCTGTTTGAAAGAGGATTTGCTGTCTAACTAGATATATAGCTATGTATATGTCTACGTTTAGAGTACATCGTATATATAACTACAGGAACAATAATAAGGAAATTAGCAGTTATCGCAAGCTAGAGTCCATAGCTAAGTCACAGCCACAAATATATCGGTGGCCACAAATTCAGGCAGGGACAGCTTCTCGCATCACATTCTGCGGCCATAAACTGTGGGATTATTCCCTAATGTGTGCCCCAGTCGTCCCTAGGTCCCCTTCCTCACCCCCAGCCTAGGGAAGGATAGCCCCGCACAAATCAGCACAAGAGGCTCTGTCTGTCAGCGCAGTCAATAAGGAGCTGATTTACTGAGCTGAGTCCCTCAGTGAGCTGTGTGAGCTGAAGTCTACTCACGTTTGGGCGGGTAGAATCAGGAGCTGAGTGAGTTGTGGGAGCTGAATTCTACTCACGTCTGACCGAGTTGAATAAGGAGCTGATTTACTTAGCTGAGTCCCTCAGTGAGTAGTGTGAACTAATGCCTACTCACGTTTGGGCGGGTAGAAATAGAGGCCGGGTGAGTTGTATGAGCTGAATTCTACCCATGTCAGAGTGGGTAAAGTAAGAATCTGATAAGCTGAGTAGCTAAATGAGTTGTGTGAGCTAAAGTTTATACTCGCATGTATTTTCATTAGCTCGCAATAGCGAAGCAAAAGCGAGGAAGTATAGGCAACAGTACCGTGTGTGTATCCGCAGTGTCTCTTCGGAGCTCAACCAAAGCTGAGTCTAGGGACCTTATCTCAGTGTTTGTCATACTCTTGCCCAGTGAGGTTGTGCTTTGCTTCGGGTTTTGGGCGTTCAAGCACTGAATATGATTCCTTGTTAATTAACTCTAATAAAACGTTGCCGGCTCGTAGACATAAGATTATTGTAAAGAATGGACTGCTCCCGTGAGTTGTATAATTTACATGCTGCTGTTTGGGTGGGTAAAATTACTTTTCAATTGTTTTTTTATTCTTTTTCTTCTTAATAATTAATAAACTCAAAGTTGGTTAGAATCTCAACCATCGTTAGCGCAAAACTAGCACCATAATACTTACACTAGTTACGCTACTCTTGTAACGAATGAATAAAATACACGTTTCCTCACAGTACTCTGCAAGTGGAATTCTGAACAGTAAATTTTACAAATGCAGTAAGTATCGGAAAGTGAACATTTACTTCGTTTGTTATATATTATATCGACAAGGTTACAGCACTAGGTACTATATGAGCCTCAAATTTACTGCAGTTTTTCGTTTGTGAATTTTTACATACACAAGCGGGTAGAAGGTTTTTAAAAAATTCCCTAGGGCATTTTGACCGCTACTTCATTAAGCATTCTCTTGAAGTTTTTCTTTACTTCCGCTGAGGAGATACAGGCACATATTTTTCCCTAAAGTACCGTTCCGAAACATTTATGAAAACAGTAATTTTATAATATACTTAAAAAAAAAACTGTGGTAACACAAAAAAATAAAACAGCAACTCACGGTAGCAAACTCTGGAATAACAATATTTTTTAATATACATTGGTGGAAAATGACGCCCTTTTCCAGCTGTGCTTTTTTTGCGAAAGGAGTTTTTAACGTATATAGAATTACTCTTAAATTAAATTTTGCTAGCTAAGTTTTATGTGTTCTTCTCAAAATACAACCGTCATTAATATTCATCTGTAATGATTTTATACCAGGAAATGTTAACATTTATAAATGGGTATGAATACTATTTGCTCTTCTTGATATTTTTTTATTTTTCCGTTACTTTGAATGGCAAAATTATTTGGTCAGCATTAAGTCATTCCAAACTTTTCACTTTTCTCAGTAGGTTGAGCTTCTCTTTAAGTTTTTTGATGCATTAAACTATCATGTTTTTGAAATAAATATTATTTTATAGTTATTGACGTTTCTCTGCATTACATCAAAGTGCTTTTATCACTGGAATTAATTGTACGTTATCTCTATCTTTTTGTCTTTTGTCATAACCCGTTATCCATCCCCACGATGAATACCTTCTGCTATGCTCAGTCGCGAAACAATCTGTTAAATGAAAAGCTACAGCTTATATTTTTGGATTTTTGTTTCAATGTGGGTACAAGTATTATTATCAAATTTCCATTGTTTTTACTTACATATACAAATTTTCGATTATAAAAAACAAGTTCATTTATATCGATCCGTTAAGAAGCGCTGGCGCTTTTCTTTAATAACTTTGTAATCCCACTACGTGAGGCAGTACAGCCATTTTTTTCTTATTCTTTAATTTACAAAAAAAAACTTCTTCTACTTAGAAGGAGACGTTTTCTTGTTATTCACTATTAATCATCTACAATCCGTTACGTAGCTACCATTGCGGTTTCTCCCTATTTTTGCTGTTTACGGAAATATTATTTCATGCACTTTGTCCAACGTTTTCTCTCCACCCATTTTTCTTGGTTTGCCCTGGAACAAGAAGATGGAACGTGGTCTGAGCCTCTGAGGTCCATAACTCGTCCCAAAATAAAATAGCAAACTCCGCAGCAAAGACGTAATCGACTGCAACAACGGCCGATAGATGGCGTCTGTGGCCTTCAATTTCTCACGCTGCGTGTCATCAGATGATGAAAGACGACTTTTTATGTTTCTTAACACGCATCTTAAATGCGTCTGTCGTCACGCCATGCCGTGCTATGACGCAGTTTTGCTCCAATCATGCGCCGTGATGCAGCCGCTGCGTCATCTCAAATGGCGACTTGATTGGTCGGGAGCGGGAATTGTTCGATGAACGGGAATGGGAATTGTTGGGCAAACTGAATCGGGAATTGGTCGATAAATTGCAATGTTCCATAAATGGGTATGGAAATTGCTCGATAAAGAAAATAGGAATATTCTCCGGTATTTACGGTAGGAGTTACGTGACAGGGAACGGGAATATTCCATGACACAGAACGAAAATTTGTTTGGGAAAGAAAGTGAAATTCTCTGCACAATGTTGTGATAAACTTCCGTAAACAAATATGATAGTATCGTGAACAGGAATGAGAAATTTTCCTGGTAATCGGTAGGTTCTTCTCTTAACTACAATAGCGATTTTTTAACAGTATAATCGGTGGCACAAATTCCTGGACGATGCTTGGGAATGGAAATTTCTCTTTTGCAAAACGGAAAGTTTTGTAGCCATAAATATTTAGTGAACGAGACTAGGAATGATTCCTGAGGAGGAATAGGAGTCATCCGACGATAAAAGAATATCTGAATAATTTAAACAAGGAAAGTGTTGAGTGAAATTAACCAATCTAAGCGCTACTTTAATGAAGACTCAAAATTCAAGTTTTCCCAAAATTGTCAAACAAGCGACTAAAAATTCTCTCATTTCTATGTAATCTGATGAAACAGAATTATTACTTTAAGCTTTCGATTTCATGGAAATCCGTTATCAAGAGAATTAATTCATCATGCTTTCTCTTGAAACCAGCAGCTTGAGTTACCATTGTTCTATGATATCCGGGGTAAAAATAAACAGTTTTTAATAGCTTCTTTTCTCAAGCTGATTATACCTCAGCTCTGATTTAAAAAAGTGTACCCAACCCGTTCTGTACATGTATGTATCTATGCAATAATCAAACTGTATCATACCTTCCCTTCTTCGACAATGTATATCGATTTTCTATCTTATCTCGCACAATTGTTTAAAAGAATGTCGTGAATTTTGCACATAAATGAATTACATCCAGCAGCTTCGAAGCTTTGATCTTCACTCGTGCTCCCTTCCTTTATTTATCTGTTTGTTTGAGCTGTGCTTCGTTCATCTCCTATGCGACTCTTCCTCGTGTATGCAAAAGGATCTTGGGGGACGCTTCTGCAAGTGTATTTGTGCGTCCGTGTGTATGTTTGTTTGTTTGTTTGTGAGAGTGGGTGTGCATTTTGTATTGGTGTGTATGTGTATTTTGTGCAGGTGTTTGTCTGTGACCGTGGGTGTACAGTTTTGTAGGTGGGTGTTTGTGAAAACAAGTATGCATTTGCCGTAGGAGTGCGAACGTGGGTTTGTGCATTTTTTGCGCGTGTGTATTTGTTAAACTGTTTTAATGGCAGTATGTCTGAGTACTTGTATATATATTATATCATAGTTTTAGTCCCAACTCACGCCTGGAGTTATCCAGAAGGGAAGCTCGCATCTTTCCGTGTGCTTAAGTATATAAATCACTAGACCATCGTACGCAACCCTGTTGTTGAATAAGTCATGATATATTAGAAAATATCTTACCATCCATCGAAAAAGTTCGAAATTCTACAAAATTCACTAAGTGCAGCAAATTTACAAAATTCACCTAGTGCATAGAGGTCACCAAGTTCACAAAAGCCGGTACTCAGATCTATACTAATTAATAAGCCGTTCCAAGGTACGTATCCTGAATACGGTTTTTGGAAGGCTGACAGCCCTTCTATTATAGCAGGGGTCACCAAACAAGTAGCTTTTTATGGGAGGAGCAAGCCCAAGCATTCTCTGGGCGAGTAAACACATGATTTTGTCACGTGATCGTTTGGAGTCCTTGAAGTGGCTGAAGGGGCAGTGATCGGCACAGATAATTAAAGGAAGATACAGACAGGCAGTTCTTCAATATTTTTGCAAAGATAATCGTGTCTGGAGATTTATATCCCAGTGCTCGCCCTGTTACTTTTACCATCAGATGGTACACAGGATACAAGTTTTCTTTACATACTTCCTTCAGCTCGGAATTTTGTCGATGGTTAATGGCTATAAAAATTTGAGCTCAGTTCTCCTTCCTATATAGACTGCGCTAGGCAGTGCCGCTCTCCAATTGGATAAGCCACTCAACCAGTTTAAGGGAAAAGTTTACTCGCAACGTTCCCGTAGGATAAATAGAAAGGGTGCGCTCCTCTCTATTAGAGCCTTCTTGTCACCAAACTACGGCCCGCGTGCCGGATCCGGCCCGCGACATCATTTCATCCGGCCTGCCGACGGTACCTCAATTTGCATAATAAAACCTATTGAACACTGACTTATACATAATGTTTAAAAATCCAAGATATATTTACTCATCCTGAAAACTCATGCTTTAAATCAATTTTCAATAGTAAATATTGTACGTGGATCCTCTTGTTCTGTGAATTGTTTATTTTTGGCTTGTGTCATTTCTAGCCTTTTCGGCTTATGTTAACCTACCTCCACTCTTTCACGTTACAGTGATTCCCATGGTAAAGCACCCAAACCCTAGTTTTTACGCCCCCGAAGATCTGTACGAAACGATGGCACCCGGAATGTCTGATGGTCAACACAATTCGAACGTTCATGAAATATTTACGTTTTCTTCTCGCCATCCATTGCAGACCTGTGCCATAAGGATTATCATACTTTGCTCGAGAGAATTAGCTCAATGAAGGGCACAAATGATGAGAGGTCATAGGGTAAGAAAAGTACAGCATAACAATCACACAGAAACCTTGTGGTAAAACGAAAATCTCATCTCCATCTCTCAGCTGCTCATCAAGCGACTAACGTAGCGCATCCAAATTATATTCGGGAGGAAAGGCGGTAGGTACTGTATACTAGGTTTAATTGCAACTCCACTTTTAGGTGGATATCGTCTATGGAAAAAGTTAATTTGCCTCAGAGAAATATGTAAGTTTCCATTTTTTATTAGGCTACTAGAGGGCCCAGCCGTCAAAAATGACCGCAAGAATTTTGTGATTGAGCTTTTTATGGTTTCGGTTCCCAGTACAGGTTTGGCTGTATTATAGATCTCATCCCTGCAGGCCTGATCTTTCATTAGTGAAACGCAAGGTCTACAATAATGAGTTTCGCAATAGCAAAATATCCCCCTGCAAGATAAGGAGTGAATGTCAGCTTGGAATTGATTTAACGTTAAGTTTCACTAAGAAAATATAGTTCAGTCAAAAATTCACTACATGGAAATGCCCAGGGCTCACCGTATTGTGGATACGAGCTGATTGTTGAACCTCCAGCGTCGAAATTTGGCTGCGATGTAAATTCAATATAAAAGGCGTCTGCTCAGCGTGAAGATTCAACTGCTTCAACATCATTCAGCAATGAAAGCGGGGACCCAGAGGTTGGGGATCCAGAGCTCGGGATCCAGAGGCCGGAGATCCAGAGCTATATTTGTCACCGGTTCTCCAAGCGCTGAAATTGTATGGTATCTCAACTTGTTTCTCTATACATGAATTTTCTCCTATTAAACTCTTAGCTGCGTGACGGAGAGACGGACCAACCTTGGAGCAAGCGACTAACAACTGAGTTTTAGTACCTCCGCCAAGGAGGTTATGTTTTCGTCGTGTTTGTCTGTCTATTTGCCTGTCTGTCTTTCACCAAGATAACTCAAAAAGTTATGAACTGATTTGAACGAACTTTACAGGGATTGTTAGGTATTTTAGAAGGAACAGAGAATTAACTTTTGGTGAAGATATGTCCATCCGTTTGTTTGTTTGTTTGTTTGTTTGTTTGCCTCATTTTTCTCAATGCCGTAACTCAAAAAGTTATGAATAGATTTTATAGATTTTGATGAAATTTACATGAGTTATTAGGTATATAACAAAGAGTAAATGACCAAATTTTGGTAATGATCCGTTTGTTCGTTAGTTCGTTTGTCATTGTTTTTAATTTTATGCTTGTTAGCACAATAACTCAAAAAATAATAAAGGGATCTTTCTGAAATTTATAGGAGTTAATAGTAATGTTAAAAGACAAATGATTAAATTTTTAGTGCAGATCGGTTTGTTCGTTTGTATGCTTGACTCATGTTTGTTTTAATGTTTGTTAGCAGTATAACTCAATAAGTTATGAACGGATCTTCAAGAAAATTGTACAAGCTGTTATTACTATCAGAAGGCACAAATGATTCGATTTTGGAGCTTATACAAAGAATACTATAGTTTCAGAGCCAATTTGAATTTTTTGCTGCCGTTGCCTCGCTTGGCGGAAGTATGCGCTCTCAGAGTGCACTAGTTATATGGTGGATTTATAAGGGATGGTAGCTGCTAGTTTTTTGTAACAGTCTGCAAAGGTATTTTACAACAAAATAGAGAGGTTAAATTTTTCGTGTATATATGATACATAGGCAAGGCTCAGAGATATTCCTTAGTCGAGGTGTTAATCGAGCCCAAGGAGCTTGTATAGAGAAGGAGGGAGCCAGTAGCCTAACCCGTTGAAGCTCAAGAGTCTCTTGTGGCTGTCAGCCAGTTGTCGTATGCACCAATCGCATATCAGTAAAGAGTCTCTTATGGCTGCAGCCAGTCGCGTGAGCACCAGTCGCATATCAGTAACTCGGTTCGTCAGCTGCTCCCTCGTGAAACTCAGTGCTCCCCCGTCTTTTCCACCAATGAGCGTGTCACAGCAATAAGAAATCTGGTTGACTCGCTGGCAAGTCTGTAACTGGGCCACAAGGCTCCCTCCTTCTCTATTGAAGCTCCTTGATCGAGCCGATGTGTAGGCTGTTCATTCAAGCCCGTCCATTCATAATTTTATCATGTGTTATATTCTCTTAGCTCCAAATCCCGTTGTCCTCACCCTCCGTTATAGCAACGAGGAAAAAAAGATATAGCCGAGTGATTAGTTTTGAGTGACGAATGAGGACTGGAGGAGCGAGTACTTTTTTGTGGAAACTAAGGGCAAGAAAGCTCGTTGACTTCCTGGGTGCAGTGACACAGTTGTATTGCAAAACTACAATCTTCGGCATCACTATAAAACAAAACACCTACCAACATGTTCAAAGTTTTCTGGAGACTTACACGCTGAGAAATACGAGTCCACGAAACGGGGTTTAGAAACCAAAAAAGTCCTTTCACGAGCACGTTTTGCTAAGAATGATTCAATTACCGGAGCGAGCTACCAAACAGTGCATCAAATGACAGAGCCAGGACAACCGTTTGCTGATGGCACTTCATCAAGAAGTGTGTGATGGAAGCTGTAAATGACTTGTGTCGTGAGAAGGTCCATTTGTTCGAAAGTATCAGCCCTTTGGCAAGTTCAGTAGTACGGAGAAGAGAAGAACTTGGGTAGACCACAGGGCTACAAAATGCGAGGAAGCCAGGAGTACGCTCTGGTATTCGTTTGCGCTGGATGAATCTACTCATCTCAGGAATTTTCGTCTTCATTCGTGGTGTAAATCTGAATTTTCAAGCAATAAAAGAGTGGCAGCCGTTTGCAGTCTGCAAGGAACAACTTTAAAAAATATTTTCATGGAAGTGCAGAAAACTTTGCAAAACTGTAAACTTCAGCGCAGTAAGCTTTGATGTTTAACAGCTGATGGAGGAAAGAACATGGCAGGAGTGAGGAAGGGTCTGGTGAGGCAGATTAGAACTCAGTTGGAAGATATACAAATGCTGACCCCTCTATTTATCATTACATCATACATCAAAAAGCACTGTGTACCTAAAACTTAGATGTTTGTAAGGATTAAACCAGTCGTTTCTATTGCGAACTTTATCCGCGAGAATGCGCTTAATCACGGTTAATTCCAATGTTTTTCTTTAATTGATGCGGAGTTCTGTGTATTTTCTTATCACACAGCAGTCATGTGGCTCAGGTACGGTAAAGTCCTGTTTCGTCCTGTTCTATTTCCTGTTTCTACAAGCGAAATAGATGTTTGTTGCAGAGAAAAAAAAAAAACAAACAAACAAAGCTCATCCACAGATGTCAGATCCATTCTGGCTGTCAAACTTATCAGTTTTGGCTGTTCGAAGCACAGCAGAGAAAAAAAAACTATCTTATTCTCGTTGCGTCAACGAGTTTTGTGGTACAACCCCTGAAAATGTCAACTTTGATTTTGCGAAACAGATTAATCGTGATTTGAAACAAACTATTTAGAGAGATTATCAGATCTTGACAGAACTGAGTGACATTTTTCGGCTCCAGAATCCAAATTGTACCTAGCGCTGATGACAGGCCAGTTAAGCTGTAGTTAAAAATAATTGATTTACGAGCTAAAGATTTTTAAGAAGAAAAGCCCAGGGGAGGAAAACATGTAAAATTTTATGACTGATTATCAGATATTAAGTTCCATGGCTAAAAAAAATTGACGATGATATGGCATTAGCGTTTGGATCAAATACGTAATCTCTGTGAACAAACATTTTTAAGAATGAAGCCAGTGAAGACATTCTATCGAGCGAGACATTGATGAGAATTTAAAAACAATTCTCTGGAGTAGGTGCAGCAATTTTGTAGCATCCATATATGATATTTCAAATTTTCCAGCATCCATTAATGATATTTCAAAACCAAAAGTCAGTGTCGCAAATCTCACTAACCTTATTTAAATTATTTGTATAATTTTGTTTAGATCTGTTGGTACTGGTGGTGATCTTGTTGCGGCCCCCTGCTGCCAATGCGGACCTTTTGTTGCGCTACTTTGATGGAAAGCAGAGCCGGGACCGGGTGCGCATTCCTTTAGCATGTGATCCCGTGCCGAGATTCTCCGGTTTTGCTTTCAGATCCTCTGAAGTTCACCTTTCTTTCTTTCCTTCTTCCTTATTTGCTGTCCCTATTTCATTATTCTTCCTCCCAGTGTTTATGTCTGTCAAATAGACTACTCTACATTTCACCGCACACACATGAGTCCTCATGCTAACTACAGTAATGTATAAAACTCAACAACATGTTTTCGAATTGACATAGAGGCCTCAAACAAAATAAATTGTATAGAAGTTAGGATTACATATAGAATTAGCTAAAAAATAGAAATGCGTCAGTACTGCTGTGTGGTATTTATGTATCAAGGCTTTCCCAGAATTCTTTGAACAAATTTAATCTTTGGTTCTTTACAATGAAATAATCATATTTCGCTCTATGGAGGCATGTCCGGCAAAGAAAAAGTTGTACTTCGAGCGCTTGTTTACACTGAGCAGTCGGTCTGTAGCGTACAGACGACAATGGACCGACTATCAAATAGGGAACTCACAGATGTGCACTAAATTTACGGTATGGCAAACTGTAATGCAAGGAGAGCAGGCAGAATGTACAGTGAATGATATACCAATAGATATGTGCCAGCACATCAAACCTTCGTAGACTTACATGGGAGACTGCTTGAAACAGGGACATTCCGCGTGTCAAGACCTGACGCAGGCCTCCCTCGAACAGATGGAAGACGCTATTCTACAACATTTTCATAATGTTTCAAGGACAAATATTATTCATGCAGGTCGCATCACGACCTGGCGCATACTGCATAGCAATTTTCAATATCGATTTCACGTACAGGGCTTAAATGTTTACGATTATTATGCACAGCGGTTCCAATTTTCCAGGTGGTTTTCAGAAGGAGAACCATCAAAAGTGCATTAATAGTGCTTTTCACAGATAAAGCAACACTGACACGAGAGGGAACGTTCAATACTAATAATGAGCATTTTTCGTGTCGCGTTAATCCACATACTACCCAGCAAAGCAGTCACCAAGTTATATTTCTGTAACTGTGTGAGCAGAACTTGTTGACAACTATCTGATTGGTTCCTACATCCTGCCGGAAAGACTCTTGGACTCTTTTATCGGACTTTTATTGACGAGGTATTGCCAGATTTATTAGATAATATTCCATTTGAGAACTGCAGAGCAATGTGGTTTCAACAAGACGGTTCTCCGGACACTTCACGACTGAAGTGAGACTCTAATTGAATTAGCAGTTTCCAAACCGTTGGACAGATCGTGACGGACCATTTTCCTGGCCACCACGATCTCGTGACATGGCTCCTCTTGGCTTCTACCTTTGGAGACACCTAAAGAGTTGAGTCAACGAAACACCAGTTCTGTCTCATCAGAAAACAAAATTCGCATCCACGTTTGCATGTCCCATGATTGTGCTCCCTGTTAAACTCTAAGAAGACTCTAAAAGGTAAACTCTAAAAGAAGCAGATGAGGCCCTTATAGGCGCAATTGTTTATCTTTGCCCTATCCATTACCAATCTTTTCCAGCCGCTTGAGCGTCAAGACGGTACAAATTTGTACCACCCAGTAAAAATGCTAATAATTTTATAAATATCAGAGTTTTTCTGCATAGTCTCAAAAAAACATTTATTCTCCCATTAAATTTTAAAAAATAATGTCTCGGAGTAGATTTAACTTCAATTAAATTCGACTATAAGAAAATATCTCTGGACAGTACAGGGTGAATATTTCAGCTGCACATCTGCCGCAATTTTCATACTTTCACAAGCTGAAAGTGCAATCCCTAGCTTCTATTTTTCATTTCTAGCCTTGTTGCTGTATTTTAGTGATAATTTTGGAAGTTTTTTGTATAAAAAGAAAATCTACAAGGAAATTTTATCATTTAATTTTCTGAAATATTTATATTTGTCAATATTTTTGGCTGTAATGTGCGGGTATATTAGAATTATATTGACAGTCATAATCAATTAGGAAATGCCACGGAATTTTGGGCGCTGAATATCACTGGGAGCAGAACTGTAAACAAAAACTGGTAGCGCGGTACAATTTTGTACCGTCTAGTAGCAGATAGGGTTAAGGGTAGCCAAATGGCGACAGGACTGCAATCGTCATCAGTGAGCGCCTGAATCTGTCTCGAAAATCGTCCACTATCTGGACGTACAACCCTACAGTTTCTCTTGCACAACGCTTGTGAATTTTTTGCTACCACTAGATTTCGCTGTACAATAAGTGCTTGGAGACTTCAGGAAGTTGCAAACCATTGTTTTATAGCATTCAACCTCAGTTGCTTTTGCTGTCTGTGACAAACCTTATTTATATCCTGCTCAACGATCTGATGCCTTTGAGAGAGAGATTGTATGTTGGCTTTGGACATAGTGACACCTATACACCGCGACTGATAACCTCTAACGGAGGTGAAATTCATAAATTTTCTACATTTAGACTTTTTTTCAGCATTATCTTGAATGTTTCATCAGCTGGCAAGCACCTCATATACTTGAAACATGAATTACCAGCTAAAGTGATGATTAGGTAGAAATTGCTTATCTTCATTCTTTATCTATACCTATGGTTCAATTTCAGTTACAAAAGGTTTGAAGTTTGTTTCTGGAAATTTTTTTTTTTTTAATTGGTCCTCAACTTAAAGTCAGAGTGTATAAATTTATACAGATACTCATATTTGGGTCTTTAGGTCGACATCCTGTGGGATAGGCCGTTACGTTGACATCAATTGCATCCCTGTTTAGGCTAGGTAAGGCAAAGGCAGTTTCTCATTGGGTTAATAAATTACCCTATAAATAAAGGAATTATTGCAGTTTAACGGCATCCAAAAAAAAGGTGTTTTTATGTAGTGTATTTCCAAGTGCAACATCCAAATCTGAAACGGGTTTGAACTTAACCGAGGTTATAAACGTATTTGCAAGGCCTTCCATTGCACTGTGCCATCATTGGGTATATCCTCCTACAGGAAAACAATGGGATAGTCTTTTTCCTATAACTTAAAAACTAGGGTCGTCCGAAAAAAAAACGAACTTCAGACTTGGATTATACAGGTCAAAGTACTCTATATAAAAATAAAAACCGCGCTTTTTGGATGCTGTTAAACTGTAATAATACCATAAGCTCATTTAATGCTTAAGTAGAACTTAACATTGCCTTACCTAACTTTAAAACACGGATGCTCATTGTAACCCTAACTACTTAACACAAGATGGTGGTGGTGGTGCTAGTTGATGTATTGCTCTAGAGACACCTTCGATATTTTATTTATCGGTAAACGTGTTTTCAATTGCGTAGATTCTTTCAGCCTACAAGCTTGAAAGCGTAGAGTTCAATTCTTATTGAAGATGGCACACATTAAACATGAGATCTTCTAGACTAGAGAGAGCGAACTGTTAAGAATAGTACAGTCTGTGACCTGCAATAGGCACCATTACCAGTTTAATCAATTTATTCATTACTTATTTGTTCATTGTCTTTTATTGGTCCTATTTACTCATTTCTTTAATAGTATAATGCACCCCTTGTGTTTCTTCTTTTACTCTTTATCCTAAAACTCTATTCCACTTTACAATCCTCTCTAGTTTCTTCTTGACCTACCCGTGTCTGTTAATTTGATTAAAACAGCATGATTTCTAATATTAGTTCCTTCCGCCCATTCTGATTCCCATTCCTAATTATGGATTCCCATTCCCAGTCCTTGGGCGCCATTGTGATGGTAATCAGCGGGATGGCCTCATAATTGTTGCTGACAGACAAATAAAAGCGGAAATTGCTCCTATTTCTTCCCGGAAGAACAAAAGATTTGCATTTCAGCGACATCTAATTCTTATTAGCGGGAATGCCGCTAGGAAGTAAAGGCTGTGGCGCTATGAGCCTGTTATTCTTGTTAGCGGGAATACCACGAGGGAGCAAAAGCTGTGCTGCTATGAATCAATAGTTCTAGTTAGCGGAAATATCGCTAGGGAGGAAACACTGTAGTTCTATATATGCGCCAGTTGCATTTGTTAGTGGGAATGTCACTAGAGATCGAAAGCTGCTGTGCTTCTTAGTTGAGCTCCATATGGCTACCACGTGAGACATACGGAACACGTATTACAGCACCGTTTGCCAATTAGAAATCGTGCTGCCTAGTATTTTACCTACGTGCCAGCCACGATGGTCCATCGTGATATGAGCCAAGTACCAAATTTGGTACACGGCGGTCACGTAGACCCAATGTGACGGTGGCAGCTGCCACCTAAAATCACGTGGAGCCTACCTGGTATTGTAGTTCGTGAGCGTGACTAGAAAAATAAAAATATATAAATACGAAAATATTTATTGCTGCTCGGAACCTTACCCTTCACTTTAAAAGCTACCTGGAAATTCATTCCCTATTCCACAAGGATTACAGTTTAGCAAATAATCAAAGGTAATCAGTAACCATGGCATGAACTATGTATTCTGGCGTTAACCTCCAACTACATTGGGTTGATAGAAACGCTACTGCTGCCTGCATCTGCAATGTGCGATATTTTGAATATAACGTCTTCAAATCAACTTAGGTTCTCTAGGGAAGCGCGGATTCCGTTGCTAGGGCCTAAACTGACAGACAAGTTGGCACCTGTAGCACAGTATAATCTCTCAGTGCAAGAATAGGAAGGGCTTTGAGCCCTTGGCAGATTGCGGGCAGACACACCCACACAGTAGAGATCCACATTGTTCACTATTCAGTCAGCTTTCGCTTCACAATAGAGATCTAATGTTAAGCTTATGTTAATGTTTTGCCAATATTACGAATAATACTTACCAAATAAATTCATTCATTTTTTCTCTCGTGTTTACAAGCGGCAAGCGTAAAGAATAAACTAAGAACTGCTTGTCAGTTTACGCCATTTCCCGTTCCACTTCTTGCGACGAGGGGGGGGGGACAAGTAGTGGGTCCAGCCTCCGCTTTTTTGCTCCTACCCAATTGGAAATTTATAGGCATATATCCGAAGTTATCGGATACTTTACACCAATTTCCCATAGGCACCTGATCAGTGCCTATAAATTTTCGATTTGGGATAGCAGGGCCGTGGCAAATGATAATTTTTATCAAGCCAATATTCTGCGCCAATAGTATGTGTTTTTGCTGGATTTCCTCACATGCGTCGAGTTAATTTAGCTTATTGTTCTGTACATTCCTTTGTTTATTACCTCCGCCAAAGGGGTTATGTGGTTATGTGTTTGTGGTCTTTATTTATCTGTCTGTCTCTTTGTCTGTCACCAAGATAACTCAAAAAGTTATGAACAGATTTTTTTAGAAATTTACATGAGTTGTTAGATTAATTACGAAAAGTAAATGACCAAATTTTGTGATGTGTTTGTTCGTTTACTTGTTTGTTTGTCTTTGTGTTTGTCTCTGTGGATGGTTTTACGTTTGTTATCTCTGCATTTGTCTCTGTGTATGGCTTTACGTTTGTTAGCAAAATAGCTCAAAAAGTTATGAACAAATCGTCATGAAATGTACATTATTTGTTAGCAATGTTAAAGAACATAAATAGTCAATTTTTTGTAATCAATGGTTGGTCTGCTTGTATCTCTGACTAATGTTTGTCAAAATGTGTGTTAGAACATAACTCATGAACTGACGGACTGATCTTCAAGAAAGTTACAGAGCCTTGTTGTTATTTCAGTCAAAAGGCACAAATGACCAGATTTTGGTGCTAATAACAAGGACATCATAGTTTCGGAACCAATGTGAATTTTCTGTTAATGTGGCTTTACTTGGCGGAGGTAAGTGCTCTCAGAGTGTGCTGTTTTTTTTATCCAACTAGAGACAGTCAGAGCCCGCTGCTATGGCTTACACCGACGAACACAGTTTAAGTGCGACACAGCATATCTTCTCATTACAACTGTGAGAGGCCTACTGAGTCTGGTCGGACAGACTGTTTCGGTCGGAGCCTCGGAAAGACGCACACACCCTGTAGAACTTCAAACTGTTAACTTGACGATTCTCTATTACAAAACTTTTTCACCATACCACTGTTGTACTGTTTACGTAATCGCTCTTACATAATTTTTTTTACTATGATACCATTTATTTTCTATTGGAATTTTGCACTTACCGGGATTCAATTATTCTAATTCTTTCTTCCGATGATGCCGTCCAATTTATTTCAGGGTAAGAATTTTTTTTACCGTGAACCTTTCAATTTATTTTGGGATTCTTTTACAATGCGCCACTGTATTTATTTTTTAGAATAATATTCCCGCCGCCGCTGCGGCGCGCAACATTTCGAGATCGTAAAACAAGCCCATGTCGTGCTGCCGGTCCAGCATTTCTGAAATTGATGAAAAATTTTCAAGATGATAGCCATAAAAAATTACGACAGGGATATAACTCAGCCAAAGAAAAATTCCTCCCCATACGCAGAAGCGACTGCGCAGTTTTGAAGTGAGTGGTTCGATGTCAGTTACAGCAACGACCGGTTTCGGGCAGCTAGCTGTTTTACACAATTAAAAACTCTTACAAAGTTCCTGTTTCTAAAAAATAATACCCTGTAATACGATTTATTAGAACTACTCGAAAGTATACGCTGCTAACCCCTCCCCACAAAAAATAAATAAATATCATAATTTCAGGAGAAAGGGGAAACGAAAACACATGGAAGGATAGGTTATCATAGGGCGCGGATTTCTAGCATTTATTCGATTATTGCTATTACGGATTTAAATACAAATAAAATTTTGCGTTTATTGCAAAATATGCTACTCTACTATAAACAGTATCTTGACCAGACACAAAGCCAAAAACGTAGTCATTATGCAATAAATGACTATTAAACCTGCACAAAGTAGTACGTATTTGTACCATTTAACATAAAATTATTTAATTATTAGGAAACGCTGAATAAGCAGTTAACATAAAATTAGGTTTGCCATGTTTCAACTTTTTAAAAATTTCCTAAGAAAGAAAACGTAAGGAATTATGCAAGTCACTGTCATTCTGGTCCCGACATTACCAGCTACACAAGTGCTGGCAGTGGAGGAGTGTACTGATACGACGGGAGGGCAGATTACGGCAGCAATAATAGGCACGCTTGAATTAAACTAAGAATCTGACATGTTTCTGGTAAATTCCACTCAATCAGAACACACAAATAGTACAGCAGTAGCGCAGTTTATTGCACCATTTTTATCTTTGGCCAGAATCCACTAAATTAGAACACATATTGTTGGTGGTGACAGCCGCTGCAGCACAAAGGAAGAAAACCACTGCTTCTCTACAAATTTTATCCCTCAATATGCTACACTTAACTTGCCTCACACACGGCTTGAGTAAAATTACAGAAGAGGTACCTACGGACGCACTTTCAGGACGTTGATAAACTAATATCAAGCGACAAAAATATATACATATTATCGTGAAGGCCTCTAGTAGATGCAAACTCTTCAGAGAGAAGACTCCTGATGTGACCCTTCCCCCACAGCCTATTGAAACGAGATGGGGTACATGGATGTTCGCAGCATTATATTATGCTAGACATTTTACAGTCGTGAAGGTAGGACAAATATGTATTATGCTAGCAATTCATGTTGTCTGTAGAAACACTGTATTTATAAGCCATAGTGGCAGCATGAATCATTTTCTATTTCATGTAAAACACTATCAGTTATCTAGGAGTTATCTAGATAGTCATGTAGATGGAGTTATCTAGGAACCGAGTATTGAGTTAGGTTCCTATTATAATACAGCATTCTATATACTGGAGTCTCCTATAGGATTCCAGCCTTCAGTCTTGTCAGTATTTTCATTTGAGTGGTATTCAGGATATGAGCTCCACCGAGCTTATGCAGGGCCAGGAGAGTTCTTTTAGTGAAGAACCTGACCTAACGTGACGTAACCCTGACCTGACCCTGACGTGAAGTAACCCTGACCTGACCTAACGTGACGTAACCCTGACCTGACCCTGACGTGAAGTAACCCTGACCTGACCTAACGTGACGTAACCCTGACCTGACCCTGACGTGAGGTAATCTTGTTTAGTCAAGAAAGTCATTTTGCTGCTTGAGCCGCAGGTTTATTGAAAATTTAAAAGCAAAGACGAAAATTAAAATTGAAGTCATATTCTATAAAACGTTTCGGAGACCTGCTCCATCATCAGTTCTGTAAACACAGATGAAGAAGTAGCTAAAGTAAAATTAGTTCAAATAGTTCAGCTAAGACAAAGGTACGTTCATGGTCGGAAAAAAGTAAAAGCTTGTCTATTTACTAATTTCAAAGGATATGAGCTACTGTTGCTATTCAAAACCGGTTTGAGTTTGTGTATAAAAAGTGATTCTACAATGCGTAAATCTATATTGCAAGTTGCAGTTCTTAAAATGCTAAAATTATCCATATTCACAGGAGCACAGCACTCTTCCGCATGGAGGCGCACTGAGGAATGAGGTGCGTTGCCTCATACATTTCTTGTACAAAGCTCCTCCCACGATGCTCTGCAACTCTGGCGAAAAGGCAGCGTGACGTCATACCATTAAGCATTAAGCATCGACGAAATTTCGAGCTTCAGTAGCTTTGTATATGAAATTCGCATCATGTATACCAACTTATGATGAAAACAGCAAACTGTCGACTGTGACGTCATCATGCAGTCAATGTTTTCTTGTAAAAATACCGAAGAACTGCCATTCTGTGTCTTCCTTAGACTCTGGCGTAGTTGGTAAAAACGAACGGATGGGTGGATAGATCGATGAAGCATCTAGTACAGAAAATAATAAAAAAATTTGTGAACAGAAGTAACCATGAACAACAAATTAACAATAGTTAATAATGACAACGGTAATTACCACGCAGGCAATACTTATATATTACTCATGTTATTTACCATAATAAAATAGCAATACCTGCAACCCTCTCGCTTCCTGGAATGCCCCCATCTGCCCCACAACACAATGCATATATCGCAAAATTCCAGCAACTCACCACCAAAGACGACGACATTCCAGGAGAATTAATAACAGGCAAATAAGCTGGCGAGCTGTCCCCGATCTTCCAATAGAGGCTGATACCGCGGCCTTGTCAAAGAGCTTTTAATATTATGTAGATACCAGTGTTCCCGACCGACAAAAACGACCGCATAGAAAGTGCGTTCAAAACCAGTCCTCGCTGGAGCTTACTGCTTCTGTTATAAACTTTGTTTTGCAATATGCCTTTTTGTTCGTCTACTTAGTGGTAAGTGAAAGGCAACGCTTTTAATTTCGCCTTAGTAAGGCAGATCTGTTTCTTCCTCCATCTCCTAAAAATGTACAGTCGACCTTTTTTCGGGAAAGTCGTCTGCATATCGATGCCACTTGCCTCATATCCTTGATGCATGAAAAAAGTTCCGGATTTCAGTATAAAAATAAAAAGAAGTTGCCTGCCACTAAAGCTAAATAGCTAAATAAACATATATGTACAATGATAGAAAGAGATACAAACAGTGCGTAAGCTTATATTGTGTAGATATTGTGGTCACAATTTAGTGCGACCGGCCCACAAAATAAAATGAAAAATTTCCAGTGACGTCCATTAATTTTTCATACTCAAGGTCACGCTTTACTCAAGGTCACGCGTTGCTCATGGTCACGCTTTACTCATGGTCACGCTTTACTCATGGTTACGCTTCACTCATGGTCACGCTTTACTCATGGTCACGCTTTACTCATGGTCACGCTTTACTCATGGTCACGCTTTACTCATGGTCACGCTTTACTCATGGTCACGCTTTACTCATGGTCCCGCTTTACTCATGGTCACGCTTTGCTCATGGTCCCGCTTTACTCATGGTCCCGCTTTACTCATGGTCACGCTTTGCTCATGGTCACGCTTTACTCATGGTCACGCTTTGCTCATGGTCACGCTTTACTCATGGTTATGCTGTACTCATGGTCACGCTTCTGCTCTGGAGAATAGTCTATCTGATCACTTGATATTCATTCGAAAAAAGAGAGAGGTATAAACGCAATGAATTCCATACAGGCAAAGTATCGATCCATCCTTCGTTGCTACCAGAAAGTAAAGCGGAATATTAAGTTCAATTTTTTTTCAACTGGCAGGAAACTCTTGCTTGCTCTTCTCCTTTTTTTTTTTTTTGTAGGACTTCTTAAATGTAAATGTAACAATTTGCCTATTCGTTCAGAAATTTATAGCTAATTTCCAGCTTTACTTGTACCTGTTATTCGCTACTCATTCTATCAATTTGAATTTGATTGATCGTCCTCCTTCTCATGGTGCCAAAATTTAAACTACATGTAAATATACAAATACAGTATACTGGTTATATATATGGTTCATGGAAATAACTTACATGAGTAATCTCCCGTCCAAAATGATGGGTAATTCCACACACGGCAAGTATCTATCAGTACTATATAATAATTCACGTTGTGTTTTTATTTATTTATATATTTATATCTTTCCTGTCACGCTCTTTGGGAATAAGATAGGAGAAAATTCATATTTCAAAATGTAAAAAAAAGTGGGGTACCTTGCAATCTTTATCTTCGGCGAAAAGCAAAGTTGGGTTGGGTACCTTGCAATCTTTTTCTTCAGTATTAGATAGGGGAAAAATAGAACTAATAAGATAGGAGAAAAGTCAGATTTCAAAAGGCGAAAAAAAAGTTGGGTACCCTGGAATCTTTTTCTTCAGTATTAGATAGGGAAAAAATGAGGAAGCCCAAAAGACGGCGGGGGTTTTGGTGAAGTGGTAATTCTTTGCCGTCATTTATAATGACGGCATGGGCCACTAGTATATTAATACGCTAGTACCTACGTACGTCCTTACCTTTTGTGTCACGCTCTTCATCATTAATAGATAGAAGGAAATTCGAGCTTTATTGAGTTCTGGAAGCTGGCGTATCTGTGATTCGGCTGGTGACTTATCTCTCGGCCACAGGCCAGGTCTTTTTACTTGTCTTTACGCCCGAAATTTCTAAGAATAAATCTTTGGGACCCTGTACCGTGGTTTACTACCAAAGGAATTCCACGGTTCCAGTTAGACAGAACAACTTATAATATAATCCACGGGCCACATAGACATGGGCAGCTTCAGTAATTATTATCAGCAAAAAGGCTGGTCATATAAGATATCACACAACGAATCTCGGTGTTGTTTGTGATGTTGACGGGGAATTGCCATGGTACGATGTAAAGGTTTCACTGATCTATCAGAAGTGCCTTAAGCCAGACAGGGAACGTTTCACGGGTTCTGCTAACTTAAGTAAATATTCCACGGGTCCAATGATACGCAGAGGTCAGCAGTTCTGTCCAGCTGGACAAGGTCTTTTTAATAATTGTTATGCCCCTGGGCTCTTCAGAATGAACGGGTTGGGATCTGAAAAATTTCTATGTGGGCGTGGGCACTAAGAGTGCTAGCAAAATTCAACGGGGGGGGGGGGGGGG
>LQNS02276769.1:5245069-5256797 GCA_001587735.2 Parhyale hawaiensis
CCAACGGAAGCTTCAGACATCTTCAGTGCTACGATTTCAACTTCGGCAATGCAAGAAATGCATTCAGACATAAGGTCGCCCTATACTTTGCCGTAGATTCGATGTATGGAGAAGCCAAGGAGCTTCAATAGAGAAGGAGGGAGCCTGGTGGCCCAGTTACAGACTTGCCAGCGAGTCAACAAGATCTCTTATAGCTGCGAGACGCTGATTGGTGGAAAAGACAGGGGAGCACTGAGTTTCACGGGGGAGCAGCAGACGAATCGAGTTACTGATATGCGATTGGTGCTTACGCGACTGGCTGCAGCCATAAGAGACTCTTTACTGATTTGTGATTGGTGAATACGACAACTGGCTGACAGCCATAAGAGACTCTTCAGCTTCAACGGGCTAGGCTACTGTCTCCCTCCTTCTCTATACAAGCTCCTTGGGAGAAGCTAATACTCGTACAAATCAGACTAAGCCTGCGATATCTTCATTGTTGGAATTTCATCCGTCCCTGCTTAAGATACGTATGCCATCTTCTGCAACCCGGCCTATTTTCTGCCTATCACTTTCAATGGAGCTTGAGAGTAGCACCAGCGCCTCCAACCTGGGCTAATTTCCTCCTATCTATTTCGTTAAGAGCGTGACACCAAATATATAAATATATAAACACACGACGGTCATTCTTAGTATTAGATTATCAACCAAGAGGATGGACTTGATATATCACACATTGAGTCCTTGAGTTGAAGAATAAGTGTGGTGTTACCATGCTAAAATATGAACGTTTCACGGGTCCGTCTGAAGGAGTTGCAAAGCCGTGAAAGTTTCACGGGTCCAGGTAGTATAACATAAATAGAATCAAACGTCTGGATTATTTTTCTGTAGGTATCCAAAAAAATTGCCGACGACTGATAATAAAAGGCCACACTTGTGAAGTTATTGTAGCTAACCAGTGCTAACAGTATCCTGGATACGCATAGCCGCCCGCTTACGTCATACGCTTACAGTATCTTATTTTTTCAGTACCAAAAGTTTCACTTACGGTACGTTAACCCTAGTTTGAATAAGTCCTGAATGCGGTTGCACTAACATGAATGACAGCCAATTGATTGCTTCAACATGAAAGATTAGTCATATTGATTGCATTAATCGGAATAATTAGACACATCGACTGCATATGAGTGATTAGCCGTATTGACTGCACTAATTTGAATGATTAACCATACTGACTGTCCTAACGTGAATGATATTAGCCATAGTTCACAGCAGACATTGAAGACTGAAATTGGGCCTCTCGCAATTGGGCCTGGAGGCCGATTTACGTGTCAATAAAATGAGTTCTAATAATCACAGAGACCTCAAACACAGATTAATTTCTTCGTCGTACCATAAGAAATGCTTTGCAGAGCAGGGAATCTAAATAGTAGGCGATTTATATCATACCTCTGGATACCAAAAAAATTGCAAATTCTTCATAATTTTTAGGAATATTAAAATTTTATAGGAAAAATTGGCTCATACATACTAAACGTAATGTACTTTAATATCACGTTCAATTGAGTTATTTTTTCGATGATGGATTTGAAGCACTAACCTCAGAAATTGATGTATGTAGAGCTTGCGGTAGACCTCATCCCAATGGCTGCAAGAGGTTAAGAAAACCCCGTATTGTTGAAAAAATGAATTAAGATCACAGTAATAGGCACTACATTGGTAGCAATGAATTGAATTAAAAATACACTTTGAATAATGAGATAATGATACCAAGACAGCCGGTAGATTATATTAAAACATAGCAATTTAGGGCTGATTCAACTCTTCACTAATGGAACCATCTAAAGCTGCCCATCGTGAGTGTCCATATCATATCAAATAACTGCCTATGTATAGTACACCATTTCGTGGTTGCCTACGTTACATCACTTCATGCACTTCACATTTTCTTATGTTGCATCACTTTTTGGTTGCCTGAGTTAAATCACTTCATATGTGCTCACTTTATATCACTTCATTAGTGCCTACGTTACATCACTTCATAATTTCCAACATTATATCATTTATTGGATAACTAGGGTTTATCATTTCATTGTAGCCTAAGTAAAATCAATCTCAGTCAACCCACATGACTACATAACATATCATTATTATTACTCAACTCCTTCTGCCTCTTAATTGATGGAGAAACTACAAAATTCATCACCGTCTTTTTTATGGCCAACTAATTATAGTGTTCGGCATTGATCACATCTATGTCAACCCACCAGAATCCCAACAAAAAATTATCACGTTACTCAACTCCTACTACTATTTGGGTTGACAGACAAATATACAAGTATATATCTATATATACAAACATAACACTTAAATCTTCAACGAAAACATTATCACTGTTCTTCGCTTTGCTCGCGGGTGATAAAGAAAGAAATAGATCATCACCAAAACTTGATCATTTACTCTTCGTGATATATCGGTAGATACCTAACAAGTCATACAAATTTCGTGAAAATAATTGCAGGAGTCGAGTGCAGTCGAATAACTGACTGCAATCTACAACAGTCGAGTGAATGCTGCTGCCAGATGCACGATTTCAAGTTCTACCGTCGGCAAGAAATTTGTCGCTAAGCACGTGTACACCAAATAATTTTAGGGAACTTCTCCATAGATGTATACTTGGCATTTCATTACAAATCGAGCATACCACGAATTTTAGAAGCTTCTGTTCCACAACATGAGACTTTATTTTGCTAAATATTACGAAATAATTTTACGCCCCTACGAATGTCATAGGATTTCATAAACAGTTGCTCCACATAATTCGCTGCAAGCCCTAATTTTTTTGTGAATTATTTTTTGCGTATAGATGTTTTAAAAGTATGTACAGGTTTGCTCGTCATTACTGAAAGTAAAAGAATCAAGTCATATACCCCAAACAAAGTGTGAAAAAGTAATTGGAGAACATATAAAAATGCTTTTACGGCACCGTACAGTCAAGCCCAATTGCTTTACCGAAATGTGACTTAGGGGCTAGTGTCCACTCAACGTATGGTGTGGTCTATGGATTAGCCATATTGAGTGCACTAGCATGACTGAAAGAGTAGCGACTGCTGTAACATAAAGGACTACTGTAGCCATAGTGACTACAGTAACATGCACGACCATTAAGAGCCACCGCTATGACCTTCACAAGTGTTTTAGCAAACGCAGTGTGTCCGTGAACGGTTGCGTCAATGTATACATCAGGGCAGTTTCGCTTGTTCCTCAGGGTCGATTCTAAGCCCCATGCTGTTCTTTACACCGGGCCATTACGCCCGCTTAACTTGAGACAAATATGTGCGGCTCCCACGGCGCTTAGCCACGTGTTTACGGTCAGTAGCATATACAGTATGCGGTAACATGGAACGACGTGAAAGCTGCACACTATCGTACCGAGTTATACATACGAATTCACGGAATAACCTCTGCAGTATGTATGCTAGGGTCATGCTCAATGAGCTGGTAGATGCTATGAAACATTATTCCGGCGATTCTACTAAAATATCGGTGATTTTTCAAATTCAAAGTATGCATGATGTTGTAACCCAGAGCATAGTATAAAGCTGTGCGAGCGCAAAACTAGAGTTTCGATTGTCATTCGGTGTTGGACGCTTTTATTTCAGCTACCGCCACTGAATATTCGAGCTGCAGAGGTCCGATTCAGCTCTCTGGAAATACTCGGGGTCCTTTTCAATGATAGGCTAACATTTAAGAAGCATGCTACACTCTTGGCTACACGTGCTCCGAGCAGGGTTGGGCTCTACTGCTAAGTCAATTCTGTGTTTAGTGATAAACGAAATAGACCGTGTGCGTCTATTCTTTCATGTAACCTCTGTCAAAGTATTAGTCGCTTGCCTGGGCTTCGGCTGCCGCCAGCCACTTTGGCCTACTGAACCCACTTGTTGGCTCAGTAAACAGTCGGTTGTGTGCCGAGAATAATATGGTGAACTTGTCTCTTGACGCAGCCGTTGCTTGCCTCTGTATGTTCTATAACTTACGTAATAATGAAGGACGTTGTTTGTGTTTTTCTATGCTTCCCGATGATCGTTGGGAGAAACACACGAGATACAGCTGTATTCTATCTCTTAACACTGATGGGGTCTTGCTACCACGGGTGTTTAACATCCCGATCTGTGTTGACATGGAATTATTAGCGGGAATTGTGGACGGCTCTGTAGATCTGCATGACTTCAAGTCAGGAGTGAAGTTCTTTTTTCTTCTCTTGTTAGTTGTACTACTTAGCATTTTTTTTCCTGTACCTCGAGTCCCAGTTGCGTTTATTTTAAATACTAACAATAATAATGCGCCAAAATAAATGACAAGTGGTAGTGAAGACACTAGCATGAACAACTAGCGACTGTGACTACCTGACGTAGATAAAAATGACTGCAAGTCTCCCCAGCCCAATCCCGGACGACTGATGGGTCGGTAAGTCATCCGGAATATTAAAATTCCGCCGGAATTTGAATCCGGCGTTAGATCCTGACAGGATTTGCGACCCAGAAACGTTCACTAAATCATTGAAATTGAACGCGATCTGAATGTTCAGTTGCACAGGGCGACGATTATTCTTGTTGAGAGGGAAAGCAAGCCGAGAAATTTTTGCAAACTATATGTATATTTTATTCGCAGGTATGCCCAACTAGCTTATCTATAGCCAATATCCCAATTTCGAGGCTGAAATTTATGTTCAATGAAATTGATTACAGCATAATTTGTTCAATGTTTCTTATTTCGGAATAGAACTTACTGTTTCTGGTAGTTTGGAATTTCTGAAACGCTTTCTGCTTTAGTTTCGAATGAACTGTAATATAATTGTTGAAATGAACTTGAATAAACCTACTTGAATGAACGAACACTGTAAGATAAGTTATTAATATTATCTTATTTCAGATGCAAATTTACGGCTTGTTTTAAGCTAGTTGTTAAATTTTAAATTTTTAAGACGCTCGACGCTTTAGGTTGTGCCAGTAGCTTTATGGAATTTATTATCTATTTTTTCTGATTTTCATTCCCAATTAGTTATAAGGTTAGTTGTTTTATTATGAAAATTATTTTTTAGCTCCATTAATACTAGAAGTAGTACTTATTTACAAGTAGCTACAACCAATTGGTTCAAATCTGAAATTTATTATTTTTCAATTTCTAACAAAAACTTACTTGTTTAATATGAAAATAGCCTTAAGCTGAGCCAAACGCTGCGCTCGACTCCACCCTTTTATTTCCATCCTACTTTTGCCGGCAAAAGCAAGTCCAATGTATTTTTATGCCAATGTTACGCGTGCTGTGGGGCTGACTTTTCCATTGCTACATTTTCGGTCGTCTCAAGAGTAATTGGTTTGCAATCAACGCCAAAGTACTGTATCTGACTCTGAGTTTATATATTCCATACGCATTCCCGAAATGAACATCCGTCCATGTTCCGGGAATGCTTAAAAAATATTACATGTTGCCAGGAACGCGTGCAAGTCGCCATTGATGTTAGGAACAAAATAGTTAATCTTATTAGAATATGTTGATGGGAGTGTGCGAATCAAGCAAGTCTGTAGTATTAGTATACCATAAAAACCTAATGAGTGCAGATGAATGCGCTCAAGCAACGTTTCTATTCTGACAAATTTGTCAAAACGCTGTAAAAAATTTCCTAATTTTTAAGAACCTTTCTTAGTATTTCTGATCCTATAGTTTTACTCGAGAACATTTACAAATCAATACTAGAATAACCTAAATTCTAGAGCTATTTATTTGGATAAAATGTGGACCTGTCTTGGAGTAACGGAAAGTAAGTTTTCTTTTTTAAGGTACCTAAATAATCGAACTTTTGACAGACTGTCTTCCTGTTTCTACTTCCTTAATTTTGCACAAAAAAAAAAAAAAAAAACTTTCAATTTTATTCAGTGCGTGCTTATGCCCAGTGTATCTCTTAAACCTCTGTCTGTCCATCTGTCACACCTGGGAATGAGGGCTCAATGGAATGCAATACAGTGCAATACATGAAAAATTCTACACAAAAATTATTAAGTTGCAGCGCTTTGCAAAGATTCTACCGAAAATTTTTTTATTATATGAGTTTTACGGGCACAAATATTTTTTTCAGTTATTACTTTCATTGAATGTCATGTCAGTGATTTTCTTTTCCCTAGTTCTAGACGTGTACGAAGTTCAGAAGCCCAATTCAGTTGGATGTAATTTCTTTTATTGGTACAACTCTATATTTTTTTCATTTCAGGCGTACTGTAAAGATTTACCTAATTTTTTTATAGCGTTCTGGAAAAAGAGAGAAGTAGTTTAATCCTTTGTATCGTAGATAGGGGCCTATTTTGTCGTATATGTTTGAAAGATTAGGGGCATGCAAAACATGCAAACTGATCGAGCACTGAAGGTTTTTAGGTTAGTTATGCCGGGGCCACATATGCATTTCTACGCACAACTGGTTGCTAAAATGAGCAGCTCGCGGGCCATTTCGATACATATTTAAAATCGGTAGCATAGATACCGTGGCATATATGACATCCGAATCTCGCATCCTTGCACCAAGTTGTCTGTGAAAATTCCTAGTGTGTCCCCAGCCAGCATGCTACGCTCTACTGTCTATGACGCACAACTTACAGTCGGTGCCAGATCGCCCTTCTGAGTCGTGCATAGTTCTGTGCGCTAGATTTCAGCGCAGCTTTCAATAGGGTCCACCATGCGGGGTTTATTGACCAAATTCGAAGCTGTTTTTTTTAGGTGGCCAGGTCTTGTCTAGCTTTTATGATTCTATTTGTGAGCGTACAGAGCCTGTGTTTGTGGACGGTTGCTTGAGTGCATCCATCCGGATTGTTTCTTGTGCTCTTCACGGCAGCGTGCTGGGTCCCTTGTGTTCGTTTTTTGTACAAGGAATATGCTCTCATCGCTGGAGAACACGATGATTAACTATACAGACAATTCCACTTTGATTGCGTTGCTTGGCACCTTTAATATCTGTCTGTGATGTTGTCGCCCGTCCAGCCCACCAATTAGAACCTGGCACAGATCAGTACATGGAGCTCTGCTTGGAGCATGAAACTGGATGCAAGCAAGACGAATCTGTTCTCATCAGTCGCTCTCGGATGCTTTTGCCTCAATATCCGCCGTTGGGGATTGATGACGTAGTAATACGAGGGCCCGACGCTTTGGAGATACTTGATGTACTCCTGATGAGAAGCTCACTGTTGCACATGCTTCAAGTAGGATTGGGCTGCTGCGCAAAGTCAATAATGTGTTTGGTGAAAAGGATGTTGCCCCTACATGCTATTGGAATATTATATCCCGGTCTGAGCTTCAGCTGCCAATAGTCACCTTCGTTAACAAGCCTGAGTTGCCAATTTAGCTTGCTGGCTGTGCGCCCAGAATGATTTTGTAAATTGGTTCCATAAACGGAGAGTTGCTTGCCTTCACCTCTTTTACAAAACTTACAACAGTAAGGGTCATTTGGTTGCATACCTGTGTCCCTGCCTCTAAGGTCTTTTGGAGAAGCACACGAGCTGTGGCTGCTGTACAGTGTTGATACTCTTACTATGGAGACTATTAGGTGCCACATGCTTCTGTTCAGTTGGGGGCTTCGTGCCCACGCCTGTGTTGTCATAGAATTTGTGGCTGGATTCCCCATTCAGCCCAGCAGACATGCAGGCTTTCAAATCAGCTGGGGATGACTCTCCGATTGATTATTCTGAGCCACGCCTCGGGCGGCCTGAAACAGCTCACATGACCCATTCATTCGGTTGAGGCCCAGCGTGTTTTTTCAGTATTGGCAATAACATTACTAATAAAAATGTCACTAGTTTTCATTTCTCTGTATTAGATTCTGACGGCTGTAATATACATGTCACTGTAAGAGTCAACTTTGCTAATTAACTTGCTGCTCTTGCAACTAACTTTCCGTCTTTTTTGACTAACACGCTTGCTATTATTATGAAGTATGCTGCTAGAAACGAATGAAGGAGTTTGAACAAATCATAATTAATCAACGGAAAAAGGCAGTCGATTCAATGACATTATTTTCATCATGATGCTAAAAAAGCATTAATTATCTTTCCAAACTAGAGATGCACTCTGAAAGCACATACCTCTGCCAAGTGAGGCAATAAATAAATAAATAACTTTTATTAAGAACACAATGGGTTCACAAAATACGCTTACAAGCTCACAAGTACAAACAAAGTAGCCAAAGTTCAACCTAGTGATTATGCCCAGTCACAAATATTGGTGGCCACGTACAATGAGAATAAATAGATACACTCAGCCTACACCTGCAGACACGAATGGCATTGAGCAGCTCAATCTCACACAGGAGCACAGGTAATAAACAAGAGAGAAAGAAAATGAAAAATTTATACTGGTCTTGAAGCCAGGATTTTTTATCATGACCAAAGTTTGGTCATTTGTACCTCTTGACGTTAATAACAGTTCCTTTAATTCTTTTAACTCCGTCTAAAGGTAAACGTAAAGTCAACTTAGACCACCCCCTCACCTGGGAAACCCACATGCACTGGTTTGTACTGCGGGTATAGGCCCACTGGCCCAAGATGAGTAAGTGTAGTCGCAGTCGCCCTCGGGTCACCAACAACTATGGCGCCAATTTGACGGAAGGAACAAATGACCCGAGACCCCCCACCCCCCTCATCTCTGAGGAAGGCAGTTCCGCCACAGCGCTGTGCATGCACGCACAACTTGCCGAGTCAGCACAGCAAGATCTGCAAAGAGCTCGAGTGTCTGGCGGAGTATCAAACCAGCGAGCGATACATGGTGTTAGAGCTGAGAACGGAAGCATGCAGCTACCGTGGCCGCAACTGTAACTTTTTAGTTCTATTCTAACGCTAAGAAAAACATATACTCAACCGCGCAAATGTTCGAACCGGTCATCACCAGAATTTGCTCATTTACGCCTTTTAACATTTCTAATAATTCCTGAAAATTTCATGAAGATCCGTTCATAAATTTTTGAGTTACGTTCTACAAACATAAAAATAAACACAGAGACAAACAAACAAAAAAACCAACAAATCATCTTAGAAATTTGGCCATGTGCTCTTCCTAACAGTCCCTACAATTCCTGAAAATTTCAAGAAGATCACTTCATTGCGGTTTGAGTAATTTTAAGAATAAGAAAACAAGTAGACAAATAAACAAAGAAACGATGGGACAGATCTTTACCAACAGTTAACCATTTGCTCCTCCTAACACACCTAACATTTCCTGTAATTTTAATAAAGGTTCGCCCATAAATGTTTCAGCTATCTAGGCTGCAGTTAGACAAACACACAAGCAGATAAACTACGATGAAAACGTAAATTTACTAGGCCGAACTAATAAAGTAACAAACAAGAAACTTTTTAGTATTTTGCTTATGCTTTACCACCAACCCCATTTTGGACTGCACCGCTTTCGGTCGTTGGATTATTTTCTATCTTCTTCGAATTCAAAGTGGTCCACAGCTCTAGAGACGAGTCCAGGAACCCAAAATTCTGGATGCCTAATTGACCCCACAAAATTTTAATTCTTTTTTTTATCCAGAATCTGTGATAGGGGCGATGGCATTAGAAGGAACAGAATTGACAGGGAGGATGCTCGGTTGGAATATTCGCTTAGCTCTTATCTTTATTTGCCGATATTTATATTGACCAAAGTTAATACCTTCCTCAGTTAAAAGCTGGTGTATGAGTTAAAAAAAACTTTCCTTTTGATTTTTAACCCATTCGCTTCCAAGAAAACGCAATGCAAAACGTTTCAGAAAGTACTGCTCCTACAATTTTCTTATTTTTATTTGTTTTTTACATGCACGTGGGGATAAGACAGAAATTCTACTCTAGCATTACCAAACGTATTAGGTTGGAAACTAAGTTCTTGTCAGTTTTAACATTCCAAAATGTTCGAATAAAACGGTGGGAAATTAGTTTCTAACTTCACAGATACTTACTAAACGGCCATTGAGCTGATTGGTGTCCAGTTTCACCTCGAACGAGAAAATTTCAGTCGAAGCAGCAATTATTCTTGAAATTTGTCCTCAATTTCGCTAGGATAACTGAAGTCTATTTTAACAAATTCTGTGCCACGGCTGTCATATTATCGTTATTATGTACCCCGGCTATGGGCAATAACAGTGAAGTGTTGACTGAACTGTTAACATGTGAACGGAGAGATGCACCAATATATGTACGACTAGTGTATGAAAAGTTTCAAGCATAAAAAAAACTAACTAAGAGGGATAAAAGTTTTTTTTATGATTGCCTCCGCCAGGGAGGTTATGTTTTCGTCGTATTTGTCTGTCTATTTGCCTTTTTGTCTGTCTGTGTATCACCAAGATTACTCAAAAAGTTATCAACGGATCCTTACGACAATTACAGGGATGTTATGAAACAGTTTTTGTCACATAGCTGTAGGTATATGTATAGGTAGCTTTTTACGTGTGTGTATATATATTAGAGGTAAAAATAGAAGTTAAGAAAGTTTACCTTCTAGGTAGTGTTCTATTTCATGGAAAAGTTAAAAAAAAATTCAAGACAAGACAGAATCACAGAGCCTGTTCATGAGTGAAAGGATGTAAGGACCACAGAAAAATTCAAGTATTAGAGGAACTGTTAGGCTGAGGTCCACTTCACGTAAACAAAGGTTGTAGAGCGATAGTCAATGTTGGGGAAGACCAACTCACCCAACCGATGTAAGACGTCCCATTGGTTCCAGTAGACTCGGGGAGTAGTTGTTTTAAGGGTGATTCAGCCAATTATTGGGGCCAAAATTAAACTGGAGGCGTACAAATCGAGTCCAAGGGTACTTTGGGAAAGTCATTGGTATATTACCAGGTGGGTGGTTCGTGATTTCAAGATTTAGGAAGAGTGGGGAGGTCCTTGGCAGGGATAGAAAAATTAGGGTCAGACAGAAGGTAGAGTTTGGTGTGCGAGCACCTTTTTTTTGTGGCTCTCCCCTCGGAGAGGGGAGAGCAGGCTCCCCTCTGCGTCGGGGAGGGGAGCCTGCTTGGCAATTGTCTTACTGCCGGCCTCTACCCGCATGTTTCTAATACCGTAGGATCATCGCTAACCTTGCGGTGTGATTAACCCGTGTACTGAACTCTACTATCTTTGGGAGTACGTGTTTTTTTTTTATAATTTGCAATTTTCCATCATCATATCGTGCTTTTGCTTTTGCTCGCGGAGTGAAGTTATGTATCTAAAGTGCTGTTGTGTTACACGAACTTTCATCTGCTGTGAGTAAGTCGAGTATTGCCGTCCTGATTTTCGGTTATACCTTTGAATTTATCAGCGTGGCGAACATTGTGTTAGACGACACCTACAGATTGTGCATCTTCTCCCAGGAATAAATTTCAACAAGTAAATTATTCTTAAGTGCTACTCTGTTGCACGAACCTTCATCTTTTCTGTGTAAGTTGAGCATTGCCGCCCTGATTTTTCCAGTGCAACGATGGCTGTTATCAGCCCGGCGAACATTGTGTCAGACCACGCTTACAGATTGTGATGAGTGCCCCCCAAAATGTCTAAGTAAAAACTGTAATGCATCTAAGAGTGCATGATGTTTCGACACTGCCGCAGTGCTATATATCACCTGTATATTAATTATTATTATTAAATCACACCAGGCTGGCGACGTAGGAACGGAGAAACTCCATGAGGTTAACAAACCCCCACGCAACCAACCCAGCGGATGGAGAAAACAAAAGAATGAAGAAGAAGAAGAA
>LQNS02276769.1:5259909-5322876 GCA_001587735.2 Parhyale hawaiensis
AGGTCTCATCCGCCTTTAGAGTGGCATTTCCTCCAACTCAGGGGCTACCCAGAGCCCCGAACCCAAAGCCAGCTCATACAAACAAAGTGGTGTCCGGTGGCCGGACAATGGGGGCGGCCTGATAACGCGCAGACCACGCTTAATGTCAAATACCCAGCTACGGTATACTGCTGTGAGCAGCGATGGCCGCGCGTGTCCTATGAAGTGCTAAGGATGAGCGACATCTTTTCTCCAGTAGGCAGCGCATGTTCGAGCGCGCGATGGTTTTTAGAAGACATCAAGAAAAGTCCGCCAGGAGGCTCCGGTTCTGCGTTTCGGTGTGTATTTTGCAGCTGACTGGTAGAGAGAAACAATACTAGTGTCCAGAGGTTGCATAGTCACGAAGAGAGAGTGTAATTGGTGATGAAAGCCAGCTTAAATGGTGTTCTTTGCATTTAAAAAAAAATGGACAAAGAAAACCGACAGGAAAGGTTTCTCTTGCGGTGAATTGCCGTAAGTATAGGAAGTGTATATAAATGTAGTATAATATGGGTGATTAGTATAGCTCCTATAAAAATGGAAAAGCGGAAAATGTTAGATTTAATGATGTAGATGTTAAAGATCAAGATCAAACAAGGATTTGTGCCTTAGGATGCCAATAACATTAGGTACATTTGCTATGTTTTATTTATGCAGGTTTTACCTTTCAAACAGAAGAGAAAATTTCGTGTACATTTTAATTTGTGGGATCGATAATGAACATAGCGGTTTACAGGATGTATTATTAAAAATGTGAATAACTCGTGCATAGCCAGTGTGGTCTTTTCTCCGGTGGTCCTGAACCCGCAGTTCGATTTAATGACATGTGTGTTCACATGCATTTTATTATAATTCCTCGGCGGCAGAAATCACCGTTTTTACCACTTGACCTAATATTTGGCTTTTGATGAGGTTTCTCACAAATTTCGGTGTAATATGTCCTGCGCAAATGCAATGTGCCTCTGCATTGCATTTGCGCAGATCTTAACCCTTTACTAAGTATTATTACCTATAAGATCCTTAAATTCTGTGTTTCCATTTGAAATTACCGGATAATGTGCGTAACATCAGTGTTTGGCCGGTAAGTTTGGCGAAACTAGCAGAGTTGTTTGCCTACCGTTATTTGAGTTCATTTGTGCTTTTTCGTGCAAATTCGTCATTTGCACAAAATTTCAATGTCTTTTCCCGGTATATTGAAAGATCTGTATATGTGATTCCTCTAAACCTTCTTGCAGGCTGAGAAAATTCAATCAGGAAGTATATTATAGTGAGTAGGGTGAAGAATGGCTCGCCCCTTGGGGACATGTTGAATTTATGTGCTTTTTATAATTCGTTGTCACAATTCTGTAATGTGCTTTGTATCCCATTTCATATCTTTAGTCATCATCGTCTGCTAAAGTGCGGTCAAGTAATGAAATGAGAGCAATCAACTGGATTGTTCACGAGGAGCAATTTACCGGATCATCCACAATCAGTTATTCTTTTACAACAGTAGTACATCTATTATTTGTTTGATAGATTATTACCAACAACAAAGATTCGCAATCAAATATATTTATACTCTGCATCCGTTTATTCATATTATTTATTCATTCATTATTTTTATCAAAATTATATCTATGTGAACATGCTTATTTAATTCCAAAATTATTCACATTTATACATTTTGCCCCATAACAGGACTGTTAGGCATAATAACAGTAACAGATTTATATTTTTTAATCCATTTATCTATTTATTTGTTTGTTTGTTTTTTATTTGTTTGTGTGTTTGTTTGTTTGTTTGCCTATTTTTTCTTAGTACCATAACTCAAAGAGTCATGGACGGATTTTCATGAACTTCACATAAGTCGTTAGATATATTATGAACCGTAAATGACCAAATTTTTGTGATGATCTTTTGTTCGTTCGTGTGCCACTGTGTTTGATTTGTGCTTGATAGCACAATAACTCAAAAATTATGAATGTAGCTTTTTGAAATTTACAGGACTTGTTAGTAATGATAAAAGACATGAATGATTAAATTTTGGTGATGAACGGTTGTTAAGTTTGTGTGTTTGACTTATGTTTGCTATAATTTTTGTTAGCAGTATAACTCAAAAAGTTATAAACGAATCTCAACGACAATTCCAGCAGCTGTTAATACTATTTGAAAGCATAAATGATTAGATTTTGGTATTGATAAAAAGAAAATCATGGTTTCAGCTATTTCAATTTTTTAGTTACTGTTACTTTGCTTGGCGTAGGTATGCACTCTCAGGGTGCTCACTGGTTTATTATTTATAATTATATTTTTACCTTTCTGAGAATCACAAATTTTTCAGGAATACTTACAAAGGTTTTACTTCCAAAAGCTCATTGGTTTGGCCATGCATCAATCCTTCTTATTTGTACTGCGATGCTTAAAACTTTTCATACGCCCCTCGTATGTACACAACTACAAGCTGGTCTTTATTATAGCGTTTTGATTATTTAATATCCTTAGCAGAGAGAGGGTAAACGCTCTGTCATTCCGTTTTTGCGCCTAAATTTTCGAAGAAAAAACGCTATACGTAATTAACGTCCGTAAATTTGCACAGTAGGTGCGAAAAATTAAGAACCATATAACTAAATTTTATATCTTTTACAGTTTTTCGTACAATTCTAATATTTTTAACTTTCTATTCATCATCCTGGTCATAGCAACGGTAAATAATACACTAACTCATTGCCTGAGATCCCATTCAATACGCTGACGCTATCAATAATGAATATCCTCAGGTGTCAGGCAAGGTCCATCCAGACTACAATACCATCGTGTCTCTGACTGCAGGCTACAAGAAAATGAAGTCCGGCGTAAGTAAAAAGTTTTTTCACGTTAAAGGCAAGATCCGAAACTTCCGCCCTCCTTTGTAGCGCAGCTCCTGCGACCTCAGTCGGAGAAAACTATCTAGTACCGGTGACGGGTATCCTCGACTGGCACAGTTCAGTCGAAATAAGCTAAACCTCTTCGCCTCCAGTGGCAGGCGTTCTTTTCGCCGCTTTAGTTAGTGTTTTAGATATAAAACCGAAGCCGATTTTCCTTGAGACCGCCTCAGACTAAAATTCCCGAAGTAGGATAATGTCTATGGCTGTCTCAAAGGCTATCGGTTTGGGATTAACGCTTGAAAGCTTGGGACAAGTTGAGGCTAATGAGACTGGCTTAGTCGATGCAACGGCCCACCGGTGAGCATCTACGCTAGAAACACGATCGAGCCCACTGGTGAGCACCTATGTTGAAAATACGATCGGGCCACTGGTGTGCACCTATGCTGGAAATACGATCGGGCCACTTGTGTGCACCTATGCTGGAAATACGATCGGGCCACTTGTGTGCACCTATGCTGGAAATACGATCGGGCCACTGGTGTGCACCTATGCTGGAAATACGATCGGGCCCGCCGGTGAGCACCTATGCTGGAAATACGATCGGGCCCGCCGGTGAGCACCTATGCTGGAAATACGATCGGGCCCGCCGGTGAGCACCTATGCTGGAAATACGATCGGGCCCACCGGTGAACACCTATGCTGGAAATACGATCGGGCCCGCCGGTGAGCACCTATGCTGGAAATACGATCGGGCCCGCCGGTGAGCACCTATGCTGGAAATGTGCAAAAAATGCACTAAATTTATGGGCTGCAAATCATTATCAGGACTACAATTAAAATTCCGCCCGAGTGACACGGGGCCGTCAGTGCCGCAATGAACTCTCCATTAGCGCTCGAGCTTCAGTTATTTACGACACCCTTCACTCATTACTCATCTCTAATGAGTGAAAAGGAGCGGAATATGGTAAGGCTGGTGACGGAGCCATGAGTAAAGATGAGACGGAGAAAGAGATTGGAGGATATAATGCCAAGGATGGGGGAGAGTTCTGGTGAGTGAAGAGGTGTGGGAGGGCTAGGGTGAGTGAAGAGGAGGTGTGGGAGGGCTAGGGTGAGTGAAGAGGAGGTGTGGGAGGGCTAGGGTGAGTGAAGAGGAGGTGTGGGAGGGCTAGGGTGAGTGAAGAGGAGTTGTGGAAGGGATAGGGTGAGTGAAGAAGAGTTGTGAGAGAGCTATAGTGAGTGAAAAGGAGTTGTGGGAGAGCTGGGGGTGAGTAAAGCTGCGCTAGAGAAGCATTATCGTGAATAAGGATGAGTTAGAGAGGAGTTATGAGTACAAACGAGTTGCAGTCAAGTTTGGGGGAGTAAAGATGAACAAGAGAAGATGAGTAAAAATGAGTTGGATGAGAATTGTTGCAAGTAAATGTAAATTAGAGGAGAATTTTGTTCGGTAAAAATGCATTGTGGCATGTGATGATTGGAAGGAGAGACATGGTGATAATCACGCCTCTGCATGTCACCGTAATGAAGAAATAACAACATTTTATTTTAAAAAAGTACGAAGAAAAGGCTCTTTTCAGATAATATTCTTTCTCTGCAGACTTTTTTTACTCTAAGGTCAATAGCTCATGATGGGCCGGAGCCTGGGTCTCGGTTTCTCTCTGGAAATGGTCCAGTTTGTCTGTTTACTACTGTCAGTTATCTAATTTAATTGTTTCCTTCGTCAACTTGCATAGGTTTTCTAAAAATAAATTACTTTTGCACACCGTTTACAGCAACACCCTCTTCTAAAGCCCTAAGGAACAAGTTTCTTTCAACCCGTCAATTTACTGCAATTTACTGAAATAATTTTTTTTTTTTTTTGCAGCACTAGCTAAATTTTTTCCTTAAAAGCGGAAACAAGAAGAACTTTTCCTTCGACCTTCCAGCTTCCTACCGCTAAATAGAACGTTAAATAGATCGTATAGACCACCTACGGAATCTGCTGTGAAAGCCACAAAGAACAAAGTTCCTTTCAAGCAGCCGGTTTCCTGACACTTAATGCAATATTACATACTCTAGGCCACTAGCTAAATACTTGTGATCTTAATATCACAGACAACAAGCTTCATTTCAGTCTACCCGTTTCCTTCCGCTGAACAGGCCACTGCTACTATACAATTGACTAGAATACTATACATTTCTGCATTCACTACTCCAAACAATAGGTTTCCTTTCAGTCTACCAGTTCCCTGTCACTAAATATAGACAGTTGTTTCCATAGACATTTCTGCTTTAAAACCACAAAGAACAAATTTCCTTTCAGGCTTCCAGTTTCCCGCCACTAAATAGACCACAAACTATATATTTCCGCTTGTAAAACCGCAAAGAACAAATTTCCTTCAGCCTACAAGTTCCCTGTCGCTATCTACTCTCAGATCTTTCCCCGAAAGTTTCCTTCGCGGGCAAGAACACAAGAATAAAGCGTCGGTAAAGTTTGTGACAGTGAGAGTTTCTTGGTCATTTTTTTGCCGCATTATTTTCCTAAATCAGGAAGTTAGCTGCTGGTTTTGCACTAATTGTTCCTGTTTCTTTTTGGTCAGGCAAGGGAAGGAGGTGCGATGTCACCGACAATTCGCCTGGAGAGGGAAACGTAAGGTGGTTGTTGGAGACACGACTCTGGTTTCGTTTAAGAAGAACTGAATTTTTTTTTTTTTTTGGCTTTAAGGAAATACTGGATGGGTCATAGACTATAGGTTTCGGATATCATCATCATACTGTAATACTGCTTATTCCTCCCTACGTTTCTTCTTTCGCCCCCCCCCCCCAATTAGTACGACCGTTGCACTTGTAGTATTAGAAAATGGATAATAGGTTCTCCTTAATCCGTCGGGCTTGAGAACGGAACAACAGGGGCCAAGTATAAGCTGCTTCTAGTCGCAAGTCATACGTAGAAGATTTACTGTCTTACTTGGAACATATTTTCACACTTCGTATGTATGATGCGGGTCGGAGATATCCCAGTTCCCAATATTGTTGCTACGTAGGTTGTGGGCTCCCGTAATGGCGGCCATTTCGTGTCTCTTGACAGCGTGTTGGGGATGTTAGAGTGACGGAGTGCATGCAGATAATTAAATATACAGATAGCTCCTATTCTTGTTGGAAATAAATATTGTTTACTTGTTTCATTATGCATGTTACCTTCACCGAGGAGGTTATGTTTTTGTCAAGTTTTTCCGTTTATTTGTCTCTCAGTCTGTTACCAAGACAACTCAAATGTTATAAAAGGATCTTAACGATATATACAGGGATTGTTAGGTATGTTAGGAGGAATTGTTGATTATTTTTTAGTAAAGATCTGTTCAACCGTTAGTTTGTCTGCGTTCTTTTGTCTAGGTAGCTTAACTCAAAAACTTATGAAGCAATTTTTTATAAAATTTGCAGAAAATATTGGCGTCATTACTAGGAGCAAATGACCAAATTATTATGTTGAACTGTTCATCTGTTCGTTTATTTGACTATGTTTGTCAACATGTTTACTATTGACATAACTCAAAAAGTTATGAACCGATCTTTTTGAAATTTGTAGGAATTGTACGTACGTTAGAAGATACAAATGATAAAATTTTTTGTGATGATCGGTTTGTCTCTTTGTGTGTCTAGCTAATGTTTGTCACAATGTTTCTCAGAACATAACACAAAAAGTTACACAAATCTTCAAAACTTTGCAGGAATTGTCAGAAATACGAAAAGGGGCAAATGACAAAATTTCGGTAGCGATCTGATCGTTTCATCTGTTTGTGTGTTTCACTGTTCGTCAAGCTGTTCGTCGAAGTGTAACTCAAAAAGTTCCTAACGGATCTTTGAAAACACTGCAGTAGCTGTTTTTACTGTTAAGAGCCACTAGTTAGCAAAATTTTGTGAAGATAAAAAACAAATTCTAGTTCCAGGACCAATTTAAAATTTTCGTCAACCGTGCCATGCTTGGCGGAAATATGCTCCCTCAAATTGTTCTAATCTTTCTTGTTGTTTGTTTGTTTCTCTGTCTGTCTCCTTGTCTGTCACCAAGGTAACTTAGAAAAATAGGATGAATCTTTGTGAAATTTACAGGGATTGTTAAGTATGTTAGGTGGAATAGATACCGTATTTAACTTTTGGTGAAAATCCGCTCAACCGTTTATTTGTTGATCTACTTTCTTTGCAACCTAATTCAAAGAGTTATAAACATATCTTCATAAAATATACAGGAAATCTTAGAAGCGTTAAGATCAACAAATGACTAATTTTTTGATCATTTATACGGTTGTTTGTGTACTTGTTTCTCTGTTTACTATAAACACATCTTTAAGAAATTCCCACAAGCTGATAGATATATTACCAATAACAGCTTTTCAAATTTTGGTGGTAGTCAATGAGAATTCATGAATTGAAAACCAATTTAAATTTTTCTTTCCCTTTCTATTGCTTTGCAGAGGCATGAGTTCTCAGACTGGTTCTCTAGTTATTGGAAACTATGTCCCAAGGTTCCAACTGATTAGCAAACCCAAACAGAACACTAGAGGCGAACGCATACCTTCGCCAAGCGAGGCAACGGTAGCAAAAAATTCAAATTGGCTCTGAAACCATAATTTTCTTTGTATAAACTCTAACATCTGATCAATTGTGCCTTTTGATAGTAATAACAGCTTGTGCAATTTTATTGAAGATCCGTTCATAACTTTTTGAGTTATACTGCTAACAAAAGTTATGACAAACATGAGTCAAACTTACAAACGAACAAACCGATCTGCACCAAAATTTAATCATTTATGTCTTTCAACAATACTAACAACCCTTAAAAATTTCATGAAAATCTATTCATTATTTTTGAATTATTGTACTAACAAACATAAAATTAAAAACAATGACAAACGAACGAACAAGCGGATCATTACCAAAATTTCGTCATTTACTCGTTATATACCTAACAACTGATGTTAATATCATAAAAATCCATCCATAACTTTTTGAGTTATGGCATTGAGAAAAATATCGCAGACAAACAAGCAAACAAACGGATGGACATATCTTCACCAAAAGTTAATCATCTGTTTCTCCTAACATACCTAACAATCCCTGTAAATTTCATCCAAATCGGTTCATAGCTTTTTGAGTTATCTCGGTGACAGACAGACAGCCTAACACGACGAAAGCATAACCTCCTTGGCGGAGGTAACTAGGCAACCCCAAATCCCCTCCTGTGTAAAGTAATAACTTTAGCCATTACTTCAGCTTGCTGACTAAGCGATGTTATTTAAGTTTCAGACGTCTCTTCAAATTTGGAGCGAATTATAACTCAGTATTCCTTGCACGTGTGTTCTGTGCAACTGGACTCATCAAAGCATCGGACGATCGAAGTGACGACCAACTTTATTTCTTTTGGCTAGTGTGTGTAGAAGCTCTTACGGTAATTGAAGCGTTGCATAGCACCAGAGTTTACTACACACACGCGGCGCATATTTTGAATAATAGCTGGATTTAATTTTGTTTTAATAAAATATACCTAGCTGGAATGTACTAATAACTTCGAAAAAACAATATCGCCGATGTAGAACAAAAGGAAAGATAATTGTCAAATCAGCTGACTTGACGGACTTTACCCCCCATCCACCTTTTTTTCTCATGGCGATGTCACACGCTAAACAAAAGAACGAGTATCGTCATCGTTTTGTACGAACGTTACACTGAACTCTCGTAGACACAGCTTTGAGGTTGCCAAGAAATGGTGTAAAAATCTTTACCGTCAGTTCAGTTTACTCCGCAAGTGCCGTTAGTTAACTTTCGTCGGACGTATCATTATATCTGGAGGTATTTCTAATTCAAAATTCTTTGCAAGGGTGTACTATTTAAATGGGCACATTAATGCATTTGGACGAAGAGATGACGATAGTCGTTCATTTGACTAGCGTGTGGCATCGCCTTTAATCCAAAGCGCAGTTTTCGTTTTGCTTTTGTCTCTTCTTAGCGACTTGCATTCTCATGCCCGGAGAAGATTTTACAAGTTTTATTAGGATATGCTATAGATAGTGTTCGGGGTACTAGCATAGAATGGGGCGTAACTGAGTTAAGGTAGCTGAAATAAACCTAGCCAAATCTTTTCTCAACTAACCGAACCTAAAGCATACTTTGTGGTAGAGTACATTTGTATCCGGACCGTTTTTGAATTATTATAATTATATTCCTAATTTAAGGCTTTTAATCAACTTCAACTCATTTCCAGAACAGTGTCGTGTCAAATAAACTAAAAACGTAGTCATTCACGGAAAATAGAAAAATTACTCGTAAGTTGACATATGAATGAAAGTGGATGGCTCTCAAAATTTATGAGAATGAAAATAATGGTGAGATTTTGGTGACAGTGAGGACGAGATCCGTGTGATTGTGCGGTAGAAATTCAATTAAGCTTCGAAAAAAAATTACCTTTCAACTCTGAGTAACAAATTTCCAAGTAATGGAAAATCGATGATGAATTCTCAATTAGGAATATTAGGAATATTCTCAATTAGGAATATTGAAGAGTAAGTGCAGGAAACTAAAATGAGCAGCGAAATAGGTTAATGAATTTTCATTATTAAAAGCTATATTATTGCTATAAATATGGTGCAGTTTTATCAAAAGCTGATGAAGGATGAACTAGGAAGAATGAAAATAAACGATTGAACTGCATGAATGTTAGGTGGAAAGCGAATGTTGAGTAATGGAATGAAACTTATGAATGATTCATGGTGGCTAGTGAAAATTGAAAAAATTGTGTATGGTGCATAGTGAAAATTAATTACTGCTCTTATAGTGCATCTTAATATATGATTTGATGAATAATTACTGCCGAATTATGACACCGCTTAATGAAAATTGTACATATTAACTAAAACTATGAGCAACGCACGCAATGTTGCATATTATTAACGAAGTTTTGAATAATTTCTTGTGAACAGTGAGTAATGAACACAATGTAACATTTTAATTGTGAGTCATAAACAGTGAACTGAGAACAATGAGCAATTACACTATATCGGTAACGACCAACTCAATATATTATAATTCATCGGTTGGATAATAGTAATGGAAGTCGATTCTAAATACAAGATGAATAGAACATTTTAACTTAACTCCAATGTTTTTTAATAGTGAAGTAGGAAAAATACACGGTAGACAGCCAAGAGTATGTGGAATGTGAAGTTAGTAAATAATTAAAGAGAAACATGACTCAGAATAAGCAACGAGCAAAAAATGAACAGTGAACAACTTAAAGGAAGAGCAGATATTAAACTTTCCAGGAAAATAGCTAACAGGTGTAGCAAATTTAAAACAGTCCTTGTGAACAGTCAACAACAGAAGAAATGCTGAAGAGCTAACAGGAACAGTAAATCCTCAACAGCCCAATAAAGCAGTTCAAAGTAGCAGTTAATACTGAACACTCCATGAGTCAAGTCAACAGGAACAACTGAATATTTACTATGAGCAATAAATTTCGAACACAAACGGAGATTGGTGAACTGCTAGCATTGTTCTAATAAGTTTTACAAAGTTCGTCGAATTCAAGCAAGTTTAAAGAAAGTTTCGATGGCTGCGAATCTTCGAATATCATCTCTTCTTCCCCTCCTGGTTGGTAAGTATGGTGGAATTGTTATTCTCTGTGTTGAAAAAACGAGTAGTTTCGCATAAAATTGTTTTTAATTTAAGATTTACTGAACCCCACAACGCAAGCCATACATCCCTATTTCTGGAAATAAGATCCATTTTACGGATAGTTAGTGTACTAAAGTTAAATAATTCAAACGACAGTGGTGCTTTCAATTAGCAAATAATAATAATGCATAAGTGTACTCCATCCTATTGCCAAACATTCAACCTCACCTGATTTTGATCAACGAAATCCTATCTTCGATAACTTGACCTAACCTAAATCCTCAACTAATGTAACACAGCTGAACCAGCAATAACTTAACCCCACTTAATTTATCTTATAAACTTGCCTTAGCTTCAGCGCATTTAAATTTGCTGAGATCGTAGTCCAATCTCAACTAATATAAGCTCATCTAAAACTAATTGAACAAAACCAAGTTTTGCTTAAATCTTTATCTAATGCATCTTCGATCTAAACAGATGTAAATCTCCCTAAATTCAGGCCTGACCTAACGTAGCCTAAACTAAGCTAACTTAACTTCACCTAATGTTATATTAACTTTAGTTAGCAGCACCTGCACTTACATAATCTAGTCTGATTTATCCTAATGATCTAAACGTCACTTAACCTGCCCTAATCCATCCTATCTTAATGACTAACATATCACAAGTTTACCACACCTAGCCTGCTCTAAATAATTTAACCTAGCCTAACCTGACCTAACCTTACAGAGCGCAACCTTACATAACGTGACCTACTATTATTATTATTATTAAGATACACTAGGCTGGCGACGTGAGAACGGAAAGAACGCCATAAAGTTAACAAACCCCTACGCAACCAGCCCAGCAAGCGAAAAAAAGAGAAGATCAAAGACCACAGAATAGCTACCCTAACTTAACTTAACGTAATCTAATAACCTGATCTGAGCACCACAATTGAGCCTTCAAAGCTTGACTTGTAAGAAACTTTAGGTAGCTACTGGGATTTCGACGCGCTGAATTGAGATTTAGGTATTAACCCTTAATTGGTTGCCCTTCAGACTTCCAGAGACTCATTCTTGCTCCCGCTCCCTAGCGTGGAGTTTTGACCAGGCTCCGCGTAAGCGGGTTGCCTTTAAAGCCTGGTGCCCACCAACAACTTTCGTTGCCGCTAGCAACCTAGAAGCAACTCATCTAATCCGTTTACGTAGTCGCATCACGGTTTCAGTTGCGCAAAATTCAAATTCATAAAAATTTTTGAAAATCTCAGTCGGTACTGCAATTTTTACTCCACAGTAATTGGCAATGGCGAGCATTAAACTATCGCTCCTAATTAGGAGTAGTTTAAGTCAACAAAGATTAATATTTTATGAATTAGTGCACGATGTTCACAGGCGTCATGTGGAATCACGGCCACGTCGTCGCACCCGGATTAGTTGAATTATCTCTCGGCTGCTAGCGGCAACAAAAGTTGTTATGTGGGCACCGGGCTTAACACTTACAGCGCGATTCAACTGGCAAAGCCAGAGCTGCTGCCTGATGTTTCGAACAAGTTAAGCCTCGAAGACTTAATTTCGAAACCAAATCTAAAGGGCCCTTAATCTTACGCATCAGAACCTAACCTGATCCAATATAGAACAACCTAATCTAACCTAGCCTAACCGAACCTGGCAGAGCCTTACCTAATTTCACCTAACCTAACTTATGCCAAACTTAACCTAAACTAACCTGACTTACCATAAACAAACCTAACCGAGCCTGACACAGCCTTACTTAATTTCACCAAACCTACCCTATGCCCAACCTATCCTAAACTAACCTGACCTACCCTAAACAAACCTAACCGAGCCCGACACAGCCTTACTTAATTTCACCAAACCTACCCTATGCCCAACCTAACCTAAACTAACCTGACCTACCCTAAACAAACCTAACCGAGCCTGACACAGCATTACTTAATTTCATCTAACCTAACTTATGCCCAACTTAACCTAAGCTAACCTGACATACCCTAAACCAACCTAACCGAGCCTGACACAGCATTACTTAATTTCATCTAACCTAACTTATGCCCAACCTAACCTAAACTAAGCTGACTTACAATATGTACCCTAAGCTAACCTAAGGAAGGCAAGGTAGGGTCAGCAGAACTACAGCCCCACCATCTGTCAGGAGAAGAGGCCGGACAAACAGAGCAGCCTGGGCTCTCCGCGCCAAATTGCAGCAATTCCAGGGGACCTTAGCAATTTATTGCCCCGAATGCCATTTTTCCAGGGCTGTTCCACTAATAAGTTACATGGGCCTTATTTCAGTGGCCGTTTCTTCATAAGGTTACTTTTGGTAACCCATTTCTCCGACAGACCATTGGTTATTTTCCGTGTTGTTTGCAGTAGCGCTCATTCTAATACCTACATGGGTTCTATTTGCCTTAAAAGATACTTCAGTTTCCCTAACATTTACCAGCGATAGTTATTATTCTTTAATAGTCCAGTCTACATATGAGGATATCTCAGTTTAATTTAAAATATTAAAAAGGAGAATCAGCATCAAATTTAATGCATTTAATACTATATATTTCTACTGATGAAGTTCATTGCAGAGAGGGTTGAAGCTGTAAAAACCGTTGAATGCCAGGTGCTTGAGGTGACTAGATACTTGATTACGTCCATCTTTAGAGATGAACTTAATCAAGTACCAAGTCACCTCAAGTACCTGGCATTCAACGATATTTCTATTGTAATTGAAAATTCAATTGTGTTTCAATTATGAAAATGGCGCTATTTCCAACCCTTTCTATTACATCGTTTCCATTTTTAGAAATTATTCTGCTTGTCACGACGGCTAATTTTAACTTCTTCAGTTGTACACTTGTTTTAATACTGTATCTCAATCGACATAAAACTTAATATATAGCTATATATTTATCTTTCTATTTTCATCCTGCATAGTAATAATCATCTCTCATATAATAACATTCTAAAACAAACTTTGAGGAAATAAGTGTATGTAAGCTCGGTTATATTGGGGTGGTACCAATATCGTAAAATGATTTCAGCTGCGATTTTTCTGGTGCCATGAGAGTTTATACGCAAAAAAGAAAAAATCATATTTGTGGGCAAGCAGAACGTGTATTTTCATGAAAATTATCATAGCAGTTCCAATTTTATCTTCCTTATACTGATTTCATTATCCTGATCTACAGTAGATTTCGTTAACCTGATCTCAATTTCTGTCTCCTGATCTTAATTTCGTTGTCCTAATCTTCACTTCTATAATTATTACCTCCGCCGGTAAGTTATCTTTTTGTCGAGTTACTCTGTTTGTCAGTCTGTTTGCCGTTTTTTCTCTGTTTGTTTGTTTGTCTGTCACCAAGATAACTTAAAAAGTTATGGAGAGATCGTTGTGACATTTACAAAGATTGTTCGGCATGTTAAGTTGAACGGATTAATAATTTTTGGTGCTGAGCCGTTCAGCCTGTTGTTTGTTTGTCTGTGTGTCCCTCTTTTTACTTGGCAACCCCACTCAAATATTTTTGAGAGAATTTTCAATCAAATCACAGAAGCTGTTATTACTGCAGTGAGGCACAACTGAAGAACTTTTGGTGATAATAAAAACAAAATCTCATTTTCAAGGCCCATTTGAATTTTTCATTAACTCTGCCCTGCTTGGCGCAGCAACGCCAAACCCGTAACGAAAGTACAAAGTAGTTCCTGAGTCCAAGATTTCCCTCAGATCATTACTAAAATTCAACCATATAGTCTTCTTAGCATTCCCAACAGTTCGTATAAATTTCATAAAAATCCGTTGATAATATCTTGAGCTTTGCTGACAAAAAATAAAAACAGATAAATTGACAGAATTACGAAGCCCAACAAAAAATAACCCTTTAGCGGAGCTAAAAATGAAGCATTAGCCGCTATGTCAACGCACACGCACCACAGCTACTAATTTAATGCCCGAGTTCACACTATAAAATCGTACGCACAGCTTGATATGAGTATATGTAGCATAGATACGGTAGAGTGAACTACGTACGAGCTGTACTTTCTCCCATCAAGTTGTGCGTGAAATAGCACGGGTGGGTCGGGCATCACCTTGCGATATGACTTGAGTTTCCTGCTCTGGGCTAGAAATGACTTTAAAAAATCATTTTAAGTTACCCCATTTATTAACCATTTCCCATAAGACCTTTCACAACTGTGTTGTCCGCTTTCCCTCTGGAATGTATATTTTTAATATATTATCATATAGTTACAATGTGACTCTCAATTATGTAATTAGATGCTTCTTTCTTTATTAGAGGGCCTGCGCTGTTATTAAATGACAGCGCAGAATTTGTGTTGACCTTCATTAATCATGCATTCGTTATTACAACCAGGATTGGCATAAATCATGTTTTTTGTTGTTGTTGTTGTTGTTTAAACCAAGCACTATGGTTTTTCGGCTAAAATAAAAAAAAATTATTTATTTAGTTTTTTGAATGTTTTGTTGTTTTTCCCTAGTTCTAGAAATTTTATTCAATGTAAAGGGTTTTCTGCTGTGTACAAACATGCAACTTGCTAATCATCAACAATCTTAGTCACTTTATTTCCACTTCCTATTGTAGAAGACTGGTTTTAAGATAAAGGGGTTACGAAGAAGCAGTTAGCAGAGTATCTGTATTTGCTATGGCTACATTTAATATGCAAAATGCAGAGATGCTGTAATTAATAATTGCAATATAAAATCTTTTGAAAATTTGAAAACATTTCAAACTACAAATACAACTTGGCAGAAATAGCAAACTACTAGCTAATTGATAACAGGGTAATGAACTAGAGAAAGTGAAATAGCTGTAAAATCATTTGAAAAACTTAGAAACACTTCAAAGTACAAAGATATCTCGATAGAAATAGCTAGGTACTGGCTAATTAAAAGCAGAGTAATGAACTGAAGAAAGTGAAATAGTTATATGCCTACATTATTCTCATGAGCTCAATAGCTATCTAATAGCAACTATATAACTACTACTCCTAATTTTCAGAGCGTCTAGCTAACCAGATTATAATTAAATCCACCAAGGCGGTTATGCTTTCGTCGGATTTGTCTGTCTGTCTCGCTGTCTGTCACCAAGATAGCTCAAAAAGTTATGGACGGATTTTCATGAAATTTACATGAGTTGTTAGGCATATTACGAAGAGTAAATGATCAAATTTTTGGAGTGATCTGCTTGTTCGTTAGTTAGTCACTGTTTCTTATTTTATGCTTGTCAGCACAATAACTCAAAAAATTATGAATGGATTTTTTAAATTTATAGCAGTTGTTAGTAATGGTAAGAGACATAAATGCTTAAATTTGATGCAGATCGGTTGTTCGTTTGTATGTTTGACTCATGTTTGTCCTAACGTTTGTAAGTGGCATAACTCAAAAAGTTACGAACGGATCTTCACGGAAATGGCATAAGCTGTTAATACCATAAAAAGGCACAAATGATTAGATTTTGGAGCTGAAACAATGAAAATTGTGGTTTTAAAGCCAAATTGAATTTTTCGTTACCGTTGCCTCGCTTGGCCTGGGTATGCGCTCTCAGAGTGCTCTAGTTAGACATGCATCTCTTATATGAAATAACACAAAATTTATTAATTTAGGTTCACTAGGTTTTTTAATAAACGTTTTTTTAAAATAATAATTGACTTTTAATAAACAGAAACTATAATTGCCCTAACTGTGCTAACAGTGAATCGGTTTCCTGAAAAGAAACATATTAACTCATCCTTTCAGTTCTCTGGCTAAAACTTTACACTTTCTAGAAGTAAAATTGTTTATTTTGCAGTGTTTATCAATAAAAACCAATAAAATGAATAAATACAAAGGAAAATATGTTTTTTTTTTTTTTGTTGGTTTAAACCTTGGTTTTTTATTTGGTTTAAACCAGCCAACCCTGATTACAACTGCTTACCTAAACACCCTGAGAAGAGCGTTTTCGGCTTCACAGCCGCTCAGTATTGAATTTCTTTTTTTTTCTGATATGGAGAAAATACATGGCTCATTGCAGCCCGATCAGCAACGCTCAAAGTACTGGCTCAGATTCGGTATTGTGGATACGGTAGGCTTAGCGAAAGCTGTTGCATCGACCATTGAATTCAATTTGGGAGAATAGTTGAAGCAACGAAATCATCTGTGGGAAGAAACTGCGAATCAAGAAGCATGAGAGTGCCAATGGAAGCTTCAGATATCTCAGTGCTACAATTTCAACTTCGGTAATGCAAGAAGTGCTTCAGACATAAGGTCGCCCTATACTTTGCCGTAGATTCGATGTATGGAGAAGCTAATACTCGTACAAATCAGACTAAGCCTGCCATGTCTTCATAATTCAAGTTCCAACTGTCCCTGATTAAGATACGTTTGCCATCTTCTGCAACCCGGCCTATTTTCAACCTAAGAGTTTTAAATGGAACTTGAGAGGACGACCAGAGCCTCCAACCTGGGCTAATATCCGCCTGTTTTGTTTAAGCGAGACAGAAAATGGATAAACCAATAAATAAACAAACAGATAAATACATATCGGTCTTTATTATATTGTAGATAATGCGCATGTTTACACCACATACTCAAGTTATCTCATCTATTTTCGCCTCTATAACCTAGTCCGGTAGATAAGGCATTCTTCTTTCCATGACTTACTTATATAGGAAGTCTTTGAGTTTCCAGTAACTGATTTTTTCTTCAATAGCTCAATTCAGTAACATCCCATATCGATTCAACGTTGCTAATTCAACAACCCAATCCAGTATTCCATTCTAGTTTCTTAAACCCAATCCAGCAACTGATTTTTACTTGCATAACTTATACCAAATTTCAATTCCTGTTTTCATATTCCCATCAAGTGACCCATTTTCGTTTCTATAACCTATTTTAGTGACCAATCTATGATTCCAAATCTCGTAACCCATTCCTGTTTCCGAAGTCCATACCAACATCCCCCCGATCCTATTCCCATAACTGTTCCCATTCCTGTTCGCATTACTCCCATCAGTTCCAGCTCCCGACCAATAAAAATTGTTCTTTATTGCGCGCGTTCATTTGAAATTCCCTCTGGTTTGAAAGCTTTGTGAAAGTTTTGATTAATTCCAAGCTAATTGAGGCAACACACGTCCTCCTTCAATGAAGGGATGATGTGTATAACGGTGAATTATCGATGTAAACTGTATTACTCATTTAATATTATTGCATAGAAAATAAAAGCCTGTCTTTTCATAATCTAAAAACTTGAACATTAATTAATTTGTTGTACTTGAAATTACAGGTTATTTACTTCGCCAAATTTGAAGCTTTGTACAGGGCTGTACTCTGCTTACGCATTAACATATGATAGATAATAATAACGAAAATAACAGTAATGAAATGAACCACACAATTCTTTATTTGTATGTGCAACAAACAAATATTCATGACAGCCCACTCTAGCTAGAGCTAGCCTTATCTTCCTCACATAACCATGTAGTTTTCTGAATAGGCTTTTTCATCATTTTCTTCATGTGTCTCAGCTTTGGAGCATCTGTAACTAAAAAAATTAATCTTTTTTTATTTTTATCCCATTTGACAATACTCATAAGCTTTTATAATAACGTTTTAGTCAGTGTTACATTTTCGAACACTAGTTATCCCTACTAGTTAATGATTTCTGTTATTTTGAATAATCGATTCGAATTCTAACTATTACTGTTAGTTAATGATCTTTGTTACGGTACATATTCTAACACTAGTCATTGCTATTACTTCATGATCTATTTGGAAATTTAAGTTTTCATTATGACTACATATAAGCGGCACCTGGCGGCTAATCTGTTCATTATGACCAGCGCTATGTTAGGCAGATAAACATGAATCTTATACTGATAATTGAATGTAGTCAGGAGATAAATTGCGTTATTAGACAGTTATCACGCTATATGTCGATAAGAGTTACCTACGTATGGCTGTTGCACTATAAGCTAATTTGGAAAGTTATTTAACCAGAAAAACGACTGCAGTGGAATGTTCATTCCCATAACATTTGGCCTAATATATGTCTGTAATACTTATAACGAAGGACTGCTTAAATATCATAATTACCCGGGACTACTTCTACGTATGGTGCATTTTAACTACTTTCTTCATCAACTATTACCAAGAGAATGTTTCGGTATTACAAACACTCAAAAGGAATTTCCTTTAGCTAGTAGTTTCCCCACTATTTTTTTATTAATTACCCACAAGATGTTATTACTTATTCCATATTATAGCTACGTGGACCCGATTACATCTCGCATGTATTTCTCTATAATAATATTTATATTAATGATGGTTTACGTATCAAGCCGACCCGGTGGTTTCAGCTTTCCTAAAATTCGAAACTTTCCTAATATTTCTAGGAATATTACCATTAAGTGTTTACGTGTTGTGTATCATTAGTGAAAAAAAAAACGTTAAGTGACGAGTTTGAAGCGACTCAAAGCAGGGCCCTTGCTCAATTAAGGCCCTTTACAGTCTGTAAAAAACTCTGCGCGACTTTGAAAAGCGACCTTGGCAAGAGAAATTTTCTATTTATAGAATTTTTCTCTTTTTATTATTGCTGGACCTCGGCCGCTCCATAACTGGTCAAAATTGCATCGTTTGCTTCCAAAATTGCGCTTGGTCAGCAAAGTTCAGAGTCTCAAATGTTGAGAAGAGACTGAAGAGACTAGGATCTCGAAAAAAAAAAACGGGTGGCAACATACCTTTTATGCTTCTTAGTGAGTTAGTTGCAACGTTTTTCCTAGGCTGTAAATACCAGACCGCTATATTAAAGGGTAAGTGGCAGCGAAAATGTCATTTTCTTGCGACAGAAACTTTAAAACTTGAATGATGAGTGCTTTGTGATGTGGAAGTTAGTTGCAGCATTTTTCCTCATTGAATATAACAGGCTGTAGTATTAAAGATTACGTGGTGGTGGAAATGAAACATTTTATGGCAAAATGTTCAATTTAGCGAAAGATTTACTTCCATGGTCTTTACGTACAGCCCTTGAAACAATCATCCTACGAACTAAGTTGATTCAGCACGATCAAATATCGACCGTTGCAATCCTTCCAGAAAACGAAAGAATGACGATCACTTCTGCATATGTGAGGTGGTCGCTTGACATCCTTAAGCGTCTTAACTCGGCCAGTATACAGTAATTTTCTCGTTAAAAATTGGAGCAGTTTCGGAATCATACTAGGGAGGCACTGTAGGTTAACTTAGCCTTAGTTAGGCCTTCGGGACGTATTCCCTTCGCACCCACTTTGCTTCTTCCCACTTTCATACTCCTACTGGTGTTATATTCCTCTGTTCTTCGTCTTCTTTGACGATTTTTTTTTTTTTTATGCGTATTGATCCTGTGGGGAACGCTCTTGTACGGGGAGTTTCACGTTGCTATGGACATACCATACATTTCCCTTGTTTTTCCACTGTGAGATTGTCTTAATAATAGAAATGGAGGCTTAAGCTGCTCAGCAGAACTGGAGCCATACCTTTGCCGTACTAGGCGTAATAAACCTTATTACATCGTGTGGGGAAAAATGTCATTTTAGAGTCGCCGCGTTCGCTTCATTGAGTACTACAGCAGCTACGGTAACCCATGGTATCAAAAGCTCTCGATAGCTCGTGGCACCAACTCCACTTAATACTTTCACCTGTAGTTGTTATCGCTTCACATTGCGACCGCATACACCGCCGTACAGCTACTTACGGCCATATTACCACTTGAAAACGGAACTAATTCCTAAATGGAATGCGCAAATACCTGGCCACCTTAATGGCTTTGTTGGCACAGTGTCCATCCCGAATTAAGTCCGGTACTTGCGCTTTCATTTTACACTTTATTTAAACTTTATACATCATAATTTGTATGATTAACTGTTCGTAATATTTGAAAAAATGAAATTTGCATAAGTTAAAAAAGAACCACCCCTAATATGCACCTTTTATTTCAGCTATAGATTTTTGAAATTCGGGCCAATTCATCAATTCATTCTTGTGTTAAGTGTGGCCTCTGTAGCCCGTATTTTCCCTACAACACGATAACGTGCGAATCTTTCTGACTTATATACGAGTATGACAAGTTTCTTATCGGTTCGTTATCAGCCTTTAAAGTATAAACGTGTTCTGTTAAGAATGTAGCATATTGCTAACTTCGATCGTTTGAGAAGACGGAGTCACTTATTTTTCTTCAGTACCCTTAACTACCCCTCATTGTCCCTCCTTAATTAGTCCTTTACCCCATTGCCTCTCATTACCTCACTTTGCTCCTCAATACCTCTCACTGTCCCTCACAAGCCCTCAGTCTCCCTCATGGTTCCTCCACATCCCTGTACTCCTCATTGCCTCTCATTGCCCCTCTTTGCTCCTCAACACCCCTCACTGTCCCTCATTTTCCTTGAAACGCTTTCCCTCACTGGCCCTCACTTTGCTTCTATTTCTTCCCTCCAGCCCAGTGGCTGGGGACTCCAGTGAGGGCCCTGCACATCCGTAACATCAGTGTCCCTCCCATGGCCCTCACAGGGGAGGGGCTCGAGCTCCATTGCTACATCAAGTTCGACGGGGACGCCATCTACTCGCTCACCTGGTGGCGGGATGACGAGCAGTTCTACAAATACGTCCCGGCCCTGTCCCCTCCCAAGCACCGGTACAATGTGTCCGGAATTGTTGTTAATGTGAGTATTGTTCTGCTGTGTTACTCATTGTGGGAGTATTTTTCTGTTGTGTTACTCATTGTGTCAGTATTTTTCTGCTGTGGTACTCACGGTGTGACTATTATTCTGTTATGTTACTGACGGTGTGAGTATTTTTCTGCAGTGTTACTCACGATGTGAGTATTGTTCTGCTGTGTTACTCATTATGTTTGTATTTTTCTGCTGTGTTACTCATTGTGTCGGTATTTTTCTGTTGTGTTACTCACGGTGTGGTCATAATACTGCTGTGATACTTATGGTGTGAGTATTTTTCTGCTGTGTTACTCACGTTGTAAGTATTATTCTGCTGTGTTACTCACGGTGTGGTCATAATTCTGCTGTGTTACTTATGGTGAGAGTATTTTTCTGCTGCGTTACTCACGTTGTAAGTATTATTCTGCTGTGTTACTCACGGTGTGAGCATAATTCTGCTGTGTTACTCACGGTGTGAGCATAATTCTGCTGTCTTACTTATGGTGTAAGTATTTTTGTGCTGTGTTACGTATGGTGTGAGCATTTTTCTGCTGTGTTACTCACGTTGTGAGTATTATTCTGCTGTATTACTTATAAGGTGAGTATTATTCTGCTGCGTTATTTATGGTGTGAGTATTATTCTGCTGTGTTAAATATGGTGTGAGTATTAGTCTGCTTGTTATTTATGGTGTGAGTTTTATTCTGCTGTGTTACTTAATGGTGTGGGTATTTTTGTGCTGTGTTACTCACGGTGTGAGTATTATACTGCTGCGTTACTCACGGTGTGAATATAGTTCTGTCGTGGTAAGGTGACAAGGTTAATGATTGAACAATAATATCGATATACTGCGTTATCACGATATGATTAATATTAGTAATATTAATGTCATTATGTAACTCAAATTGATAATTTATTTTATGATAATAATTTATAACTAAGCTGAGTAATAACTTCAGCACGCTCAAGTGCAGAGACGCAATGCCAGCAAGAACAGCCACTTCAAGGAATCTGTTCATTATGCGCGTATCAGAAAAAGAGTATCTATTTCTCATAGCCCTTAGCGAGGCCTGCCTTGTGGCTTACTTTCGAGCAAGAAAGAAAAATCCTATAGCATCTTATGCAACAGAGCGCCTGGAATATTCCTAGAATTCCAGTTTCCACACTCGGAGCTAGTTGGGAATGCCCACGCAATGTTAGAGCCTCATATCTAAACTGTTCTAAAGTGCCTCTTCTGCAGGCAAAAAGCCTAAAAAATATTGCGATTCGGAATAAGTTGTGCAATATTATTATCTTAATAATAAAAATCAACACTGTGTAACATAATAATGCTTAATGCGTATTATATAAGTGTGTATCTATTTGCTGCTACAATCTGATGGAAAACACTCGGCAAGAATTAGGCCTAATTAGGCACAGTTTTTCTCTTTCTTCGTCTCTTTCTTTTCATTCCCAGATATCTATATTATTTGACATAACAGCAATTGATTACAGAGAGATGGCGCTTTAATTCTTGCGGCTCTTTGGGAATGGGCCTGTTGGTCCGTCTACTGCCTGTCATTATAATCTTATGATCCAATTTACTGTAGATGATGGGAAACTGAGGTAGCTTGAAGTGTGAACTTATTGCTTTTCAAATGCGTTGCCGCCCCTTGTTGGTCCACGTGGTGGCATCAGTACTTATCCCTTGGCAAGGGCGGAGCTTTTGTTGGCTCACTTCGATGGGAAGCAGAGCAGAGATTTTATCGCATTGCCTCATGGATGCCACCCTGAACCTCGCTTGACCTCTTTGGCGTTCAGATCTGATGCAATCAAGGTGCTGCTTCAGGGCCTTGATTCGTATGGAGGTGTGGATCCTTTGGGCATGTTTCCTTTGTTTCATAAGCAGCTGGCTGCTGTTCTTGCCCCCAAGCTTGCAGTGATCTTCCGGCGCCTAATAGGGCTAGGAAATTTTCCTCGTTGTTGGCGAACTGGGAATATTACACCTATTCCCTAGGGTCCGGTGTCGCCCTATGTGGTCAACTATCGACCTATCACACTGACGCCCATTTTGTCGAAGGTGTTCGAGAAGTCGACCGCTGGTAAGCTTGGTCGTTTTGCTGAGGTTACGGGGTTGCTGCCTGCTGGTCAGTTTGCGTACAGAATTGGCTTGGGTTGTTGTTGTGGATTGTGGGCCGGAGGCACACTTTGTCCAGTTGGACTTTAGCGCTGCATTTGACAGGGTTAACCACAGGGCTCTATTATACAAGCTGGAGTCCTTTGCTGTGGGTGGTAGGGTTTTGTCAATCATTCGCGATTTTGTTTCTGAGCGGACGCAGAGTGTGTCTGTTGACGGCGTTTTGAGCGCCTCAGTTGGTGTGGTGTCTGGCGTCCCTCAGGGTAGTGTGCTTGGTCCGCTGTTGTGCGTTCTCAATACTAGTGACATGTTCTCTTCGCTTGAGAACACGTTGATCAACTATGCCGACGATTCTACTTTGATATCAGTGATACCTGCTTCTCGCCTGCGTGATGCTGTAGCTCAGTCTCTGGATAGGGATTTGTCACGCATTAGTGCATGGTGCTCGGCCTGGAGTATGAAGCTGAATGCTAGTAAGACCAAGTCGATGATTATCATCCCCAACAGGAGATTGATGACACTTTACTTCAGGAGTCTAGCTCCTTGGAGATTCTTGGTGTTGTCTTTGATGAGAAGCTTACTTTTGAGCCGCATATTAAGAGGTTGGTGTCACGCGCTTCCACTAAGATTGGACTCCTGCGTAAGGTGGATTCCATGTTTGGTGATAGTCAGGTTGCCCGTAGATGTTTTTATGCGTTTTCGCTGCCTGTGTTGGAGTATTGCTAACCGGTCTGGGCTTCAGCTGCTGACACTCACTTGCGTCTGTTAGACCGACTTGTTAGTTCAGCCAGCAGGCTGTGCGCTGATAATGATTTAGTGAACCTGTCCCACAGGAGAAGAGTCGCAGTGCTATGTATGTTTTATAAGGTGTACAATAATGAGAGACATTGGTTGTATTCTTCTCTCCCTACCCTCAAGGTTTTTGGGAGAGCGACTCGTGCTGCGTGCAGAGCGCACTCTTTCCTTTTGGAGGCTGTCAGATGTCGAACTAATCAGTTCTGTCGGTGCTTCGTACCCTGGTCGGCTAGGATTTGGAATTTGTTGCCGGCATCGGCTTTTTGTCGGATTGGCCTGCAGGCGTTAAAGTCAGCTGTTAATGGTTTTTGCTGGATTTCCTTTAGCAGCGTTTTGGGCTTCCCGGTGTTGCAAGATGCTTCGTTTGGGTTGTATTACCTGTCCGTGGGAGCTCAGGCGTGAAGTTTTAATACTAATAATAATAATCGACGCCAATAAACATATTGCCGTCCGCCTTGATTTGCGGTCAGTAAATCTGCATGATACATAACAAGCTATCGAGTTAATAGTATGATTTCTTCAGTCTACGGTGTCTTCCGGGCTTCTAGCGTTTCCAAATATGCTACGGCAAACGTTTTATACCTTATTGATTGTCCAAAATGACGGTGAAGGCACCGATGCATAATCACCAACACCGATCATTAGATTACCAAACTTCTTTTTAATGGTATTATTATGAGAACCAATGGCAGCACCGTCGCAAAATGACGGCTGGAAATAATTACTTCATCAATTAAACCTTAATTTCCTTCATTTTTTATTGTTCTCTTAATATTATTATTCATTTCTTCTTCCTTCGTTGATCTTCCTCTCAATTTACATGTCATGAGCTCTGGAAAGTGGAAAGTGGTATCATTCAGCATCTACGCCACGATTCAAAGGTAGCTACTTTAGATCGGTGTGGAGACCCCAACCAACCAACCAACCAACCAAGCAACCAACCAATCAACAAACTGCATATTATTTTATCATTGGATGATGAAAAATAGATTTATTTCTTATGAATTAAGCCCTTTTTTCCTTTAGTTGTAATGTTTAGCTTCTTGAATATGTGACAATATTTGCGAATCTCTGTCTTTAAAATTTCATCGAGTAATTATATCGATTAGTACTGCGCAGTTAGAGAAGTAAGCAATACTTCAATTTTAGCTTAATAGGGCGATTTTTATATTAACTGAAAACAATAAAAGCACATGTAAATTATATGCTGAACGTGGATTGCTTGCTACTGAAAATGTTACATAAATTAAAAAAAAAATCCTTCGAACAAAGGTTTGGAAGCGCTCAAGCAAAACGGGAAATAATACTGCCACGAAACCAAGAAAACACATTCACCAACATAGCCACGATGTGTTTACGAAACCAAAACAAGCGGACTTACAAAGCTGAAAAAAAAAATTATGCAACTGTAAAATAAATAAAATAAAACATGCATTTACGTGGCCAAAAACAAAGAATTCATGCAGCCAAAAACCAACGTGTTCACCAAGTGCAAAACAACGTATTCACGAAGCCAAATATAACCTCCAGAAAAAGTTGCATAGAATTTATTCATTTATATTCCAGTCGTTGAATTTTATTCAGCTTGGCCTAACAAGCCTTGAAATAATTCATCATTTCCAACCATTTCCGTTGGCTTCTCGCCCATTTCCCTTGTGTAATCGGGGGGCATGTGAACCATTTCCGGGGCTCTCTTCCCCTCTGTAATGGTGTGGCCGGCAGGGCCCTCACCGAAGATACTTTCTTTCCTACTTTTTTCTTTTGTAGTTTTTTGCATTTTTGCCTTTGTTTTTGTTTTCTTTCGTTCTTCATTCATTGTTTGCTAGGCTTTGTATAATTTTATGCAGCACTTTTTTCATTCGTTTCAATTTTAATATAGTTCGTTATTTTCATATTTGTTTTGGCGTTATTGTATTCTGTCCCATTTCTTCTTATACTTTTTTTGCTTGTCTTCATTTGTTTCAACATTTACGCTTATTTTTTCATGCTTATCACAAAGTTCTTTCCATTTTTTTTCGACATTTTGTCTGTTATGGTAGTTTTAATCTTCTTTCTTTTTTTTCGCAATTAAAATTAGTATTTAGGCTGCTTGAAACTTATTAATTTTTCTTTGTTCTTAAACTTCGTGATGAGTGATTTTTCACTTCATGCTTTCTTTCGTGTTTCCTTGTCACATCTGTCGTCATTGTCTAATCTTCTGTCATTCGAGTTTTTTTTTTCATTTTGCCTTTTCTACAGTGCTAAGTACTTTTTCTACAGACAATGTTTTTTTTAGCCTTCTTTCTTTTTTCAGTAGCTACCTTTAGTTCTTTTTCTTTCATCATACATGTTCCTTTTTTAGGGTTTTTATGCCACAATGTTAGATTTGTCAGTTTTTATCTCTGCATTTTTGTGCCCTTTAAATTTATTCAGGTCATTAATTAATTAATTCTTAGCTTTTTTTTAACTCATTTCTACAAGAACTCAAATTTTGTTTAATATTACTCGCACTATTTTGCGTTATTATGTTTGTTTGTGTCTCTTCATATTCTCTTCTCAGTTATCCTTCTTCGTTTTTTTTTAGGTCTCTATTCAAGGTTTTTCCTGGCCATAGTCAATTTTTTTATCTTTGTATCAATTCTTTTGCAAAAACATTTCAAATGTTTATGACACTTTTGTGTCTTTATTCAAGTAATTTCTATCTTCATTTTGATGTTCCTACATTCCTAATCCATCTTCTGCTTTTTCCAGTTTTTTTCAAACTGTTAAATGATTTTTAAAACCCATTGATTTTACTATTACGTCTTTATTTAACCAATTTAGCACTCCATAGCCATTTTTAAATTTTCGTATCGTTACTCAAAGACGAATTTCGCTGTACCTCAGCTCATCAGGTGGGAGGCTCGAAGTTGACGAGAAATAAACCATTGGAATTTCAAGCAAAAGTTGGAGGAATGCCATAGCTGATGGTAACTATGATACCGAAAGATGAAAGCTTTAAATGTAATTTTCAATAATACAAATTGAAGAAAATAGAGTACGTCTTGGTCAATTTTATGCTTCCATTGTAATATTGACTTCTTCAAGACAAGAATTTTATTAGCCCAAGCTTTCGGCGTGAATTTGCTTCAGCCGTCGTCAGGGGAAAGATGCATATAGGTCCTGGAGCTATATACAAGACCACGTATCCATACTACGGGAGAAAATTCTAGAGCAAAACGAAAAGTACATAATAGCAAATAATATCATCAGTCAATGAGCAGAGGAAGCAGTTGTTGTGGAACATCTAAGTGTCTGTTGATCCTATTTTGTTAATGCACACTGTAAAATGATTCAACTACTTTACGAGATTACCAATTTTTAACTTTTTGGAGTACTGACACATTTTGAAAATCAAAAGAATGACTGTTTTCGCGGCAATGTTGATGAATTAATGATAACTCATGCTTCCTCCGCACATTGCTTGCGTGTTCCTCGACACGTATTTTCAGATTTCTTCCGGTTTCGCCGACGTAGCAGGCGTCGCAGTTAGAGCATTCGAGTTTGTAGACTAGATCCGTCGACTCTTCACTTGCTCTTGGGCTAATAAAATTCTTGTCTTGAAGAAGTCATTATTACAATGGAAGCATAATAATACAAATGTTCCTTTGATTTTCGACTGTAGTCCATTCCATTCAGTTCAACTACTGCACTATGTATGTACAGACACACAAAAACACCGAAAGCGACAGTTCACAGCCTGTACGGGGTATAAGTGATAGAGTCAAGTAAACTTTGAACGATGAATACCAGAGTAGTCTACATATTTTATGTCTTTTTGTGACACTTCTCAGCTACTCTATGTTGTTCATGTTCATCACAAGAAATAGAAAAACTACCAACCTAATTGTACGTAAAAACTTGTCCAAATAATCTACTAGTGACCTTGTTAATTCTGGTGTGGTTGTACGTAACAACTTGTCCAAATCAACTAGTGACCTTGGTAAGTCTGGTGTTGTTTACTGGTTTAAATGTAACACCGTCTCTGGACACCTGTTAAATCGGGCTTACCAAGATGACGCTGCAAAATAGGTAGTATCATCATAAATACCAAAGCGCAATATTTAACCACCATCGACCGTAAGCCCAGTAAAGAAGACCTACATAGTAATAATAAAGACTCCATAATAGTTACGAATCCTACAGCTGGCGTAAACATAACAAACTATAGTCCAAAATTCGACTCGGAAGCGCAGACTGCAAATATAGGTTTTTTCGCAACGTTGAAGATCGGCAGGAACATATAATGCTTGTCGAAAAGGAGAAGCGATGCATCCTCACATCATAACTTGTGTAGCTTGAAATTTATAGTTGTAGTTATCTTCTTACAATTACCAAGAGCATAGAATTGAGATGCGATGGTCAGTATGTTAAGATGTTCGTAGCTCATGGTAGCTGTAGGATTCGTAACTATTATGGAGTCTACGAGGCAGATGTGTCACCTATTGAAACCCGTACAGGTTGTAAACTGTCGCATCGCTACTTCTGTGTGTCTGTACTTAGTGCAATAGCTGAAGTGAACAGGATGGACTTAGTTTAAAAAACAATAAAACATTTGTATTAGAGAAAATTTCATTTATAGCTTTCGTCATATCGGTATCATATTTACATCTATACGAGATGACCGTCAAAATTTTCAAGATGTCAACGAAATATTCATCATCTTCGATCCTCCCACCTGATGAGCTGAGGTTACAGCGAAACGCGTCGTGGGTAACACAATTTCAACTCAATGTTTTGCTTCGCATCTAATTCTTCATAGATTGATATCTGACTTCTCGAGTCTTACTAAGAAGATGCATCGCTAGTTTTAGACCAGCATTGCGTGTTTTGGTAATTCTTCAACGACGTGAGATATGTTCTGTTGCAGTTTGTAAATTGTAATTCAAGTATTGATCTTAAACTGTCTTACGTTACGTTCACGCCATCTGTAGGATTTATAATTATTATGGAGTCTACCATGCAGGTGCACCACCTATCATATTCATCTTTCAAACTTTATTTGATGTGTCACTCATGTTCGTCTATCTGGCAAATATTCGTCTCTTTCGCGCCAATTCGTTTGACAACTTTGCTGTCAGGCCACCATTACCATAAATTATAGAGAAAACGGGGTTTGGCCAAGATCAAATGCATTCATATTCATACATTCTCGTCGATATGCTTAACGAATGATAGCTAAGGTCGGTGCCAGTTTTGCTCTGAGCACTCTCACAGTTCTGTATTGTAGAATATACACCAAAGTGTCATTTCTTTTTTATTTTTGAGTTTATTAACAATCGTCTAAACCTTTGGAAAATCGACGAAACTGAATTTCTGCTCTTCGTGGATGCCCAGAGCCGTACGATGGCTAAGATGTGTGAAAATGTATTTATTATTTTAGTCATATAACAAATTTATGACCGATGGGTTCAAAGCTGACACATTCTTCTGGAGCGCGTGTTATTGATACTGTAGTTTGCCCCATTAAAACTAAAAGCTTTACTTGTTGATGGTCTTACGAATGAGCTAATAAATGAATGAACCAACAGGCAGAATAATAATATAGATATCCCCCCCTTCCATCTCAAGCAACGAGGCATAGAGGTTTAAATCTTTGATTGATAAATCTTCCTATACCGTTTTACTAGAGGTTCGAAACTTGAAGCAGTAGCTTCAAATAACTCAGAGCTACTACTGAACAATTATGATACTTTTTGCTACTTTGACTAGGCCCGACGCAGTAGCTGTTTATTGCTTTTGTGGGAGCAGTTTCTGAAAATATTTTTCATGCCACTATAGAATATTTCCCAGTATCCTGAGCAATGAAATAGTGCCTTCCTTGTGTCAATTTTACTGCTAGGATCTTCTGATCTATATATATCTGGAAACCAAAATAAAGTATCTGTTTGTCATCGTTGAATTGAAAAGAAAACCAGTAAGAAACTTATTGCGTTTAATAAGCTAGGTAAAACCATAATTAACACAGTTTGAAAGCATGGTACATGTACTAAACAGTGCACAGCATATCAAATAAATTTTCGCAATTGTTAATCTACTTCAGTGCCATCCATTCTTCGCATGCTTCTATTGTGAGCGTTTGGTGGATTTGCGCGATCGATCGATCGCGCAAATCCATCAAACGCGCACAACACTTCTACCCTACCTACGCTTTCGGTAATAACTAAGAGGAGAAATAGCGTATCCGTGATACGTGGTTCAGAACAAAAGTTGTCGAATGCTAAGAACTAAGTAGGTCTCACAGCTCGTAGATTTGCTCTCTGACTATGTTTTCTCACTTCGTATGTACGATACTAGTCAGGGCCTAATTCACGAACAAAACTTCTATTCCATTAAAGTTTACAAATCCTTGATAGCTTTCAAGGCGAGTTCGCACCTGCAAGTTTCGCTTCGCTTAAGCCTATCAGTCATTCAGAGAAAATGTTGTTGACAGCAATGCTATTCATTGGGCTTGGAAAGTGAGGCCATTAGAGCAATGTATTAGTTCTGTTCTCGTAGTTGGCTCTTTTATACGAGAGCTAACTATATTCTATTGTATTTTTTTATGTTTCCTCTTTTCCAATAAAATTATTATTATTATTATTATTATTTATTAAGTGTTTAGCAGCAACTCGATTAAGTTGAGTTGACTGAAATACCAATTTTACAAAATAAGATTGACTTCTCAGAAGTTTTACAAGCAATCATCAACGCCTGAAACTCGAATAAGAGTGGTCTGAAATTTCGGAGAAGTCAAGTCGAGTGGGCTTCACCCAGATGGACCTTGGCGACCTAAACGAAGACGTCTTTACTCGGCCAACTATATCCACCCACAATTCCAGTTCCACAATTTTATAAAGTGATACAGCCATTTTTTTTCCCTCAATACAACATTTTAAGTAAAAAGACAGAGACAATTGAGGTTAGATCATCTTGACTTTGCAGCACCGATCGATGACTATGCACTTTGGCTTGACCTCCGTTTTCTGTTCTCACAGATGCACGAGTCAGGATTAGAAAACGTGGTGCTTTCCAGGGTAGACCATCGAGCTTCAGGCGTGCTGAGGTGCGAAGTCGTGACCGAAAATTCCTTCGAAAAAGACTCCAAAAGTAGTAACTTGACTGTTGTCGGTAAGTAATATACGGTAATATTGTAATATTGTAAACAATGCACGATGCAAAGCAAGTGGTAAGAGATGCGCGGTTGTTCTGTTCATGCTCTAAATTGTTGTGCTTGTGAAATAGCTTGTGTACCTGTGGATAACTGTATTTTAGCTTTGCAAACGTTCCAGCTTTTCCACGCAGTTGGATCTTTCTATTGTGTTGAACTTCGAATATAAACTTATAAACTGTTTCCAGCTCTGCTCGTGTTTTTTCTTTCTTTTTAAATCCTGTTGATGTATATTGCTCTACATTGTGATAAAAGACCGTATTTTTGGAAAATTAGAGAGCAGATTAGGGTTGATTAAGAAATCCGTTATTGATTCATGTTAAGAAGGCAATTTCTTATTGCATTGCGATAAAGAAAAATATTGTTCCCCAGACCAGCCGGTGAGGGCCCCTAGAATCACCGGGCGGACTGCAGGCTACACCGTTGGGGACTTGCTGCTACTGAACTGCACCTCGGCCCCCTCGTACCCCCCAGCCGTCCACAGCTGGTACATTAACAGGAGACTGGTGAGTGTACCAAGTATAAATATAAGCTTGGGTCTACCAGCGGTACTGAAGAGTTCGTGACGTACGTGAGGTAAAAGTAAAATTGATTTGACCGAACCCCCTGCGAGAAAAACCCACTCGCACTGGTACGTGCTGCAGATGTAAGCAAACTAGTCCCAGAGTTAGCAGCAGTATACCACAAATCGTTAAGAGCTAGGATGTCGTCGACGGAAGGCACTAATTTTACTACCTGTGTCCCTCTCCAACCCTCCCCATTACTGACACAGGCCAGTACCCCACAGAAGCTTTACACACATTAATAATTGGGCCACAAGAGCTCGCTTGCCTGGGTTGTATTCGATTTTGCGACTTTCAATGTCATCGATATCGGCATGTTTAGCCTGCCGTTTCGACGAGTGTTGAAAAGTTTGTATTTGGAGAGCAAGAAAACACTGCAGGGTGCATAAGTACTTCAGAAAATTTGCCTGAAGTTCTGTATAGCAGTCATTGAACATCAACTCACCATCAATCGTTTGAGAAGCTTGCAAAAAAGAAGATTGATTGTGGGTACACCACAGCGCTTCACCACCGTCTAAACACTGCAATCTTTATAATAACACCTCATCATCACGTTGTTTGTTTGTTTGTTTGTTCGTTTTTGTTTGTTTTGAAAATATCACCATCGGTGCAACAGCACCACCTTTACAGCATCACCAAAATTATAACATTCAGCACCATTGCAACATCGCTATAGCGTTGCAAGCTCACCATAACAGCACCACCAACAATGTAATATCCTTACCATCATAACAATGACATCATCAACATAATCGCAATATCACCACCATCACATCATCCTTTTACATCACCTCTATCACAACATCACCACTACCATCATAACATCACCATCACGGTATCACTCCCATCACATTGTCACCATCACAAAATCACCACCATCAGAATATCACCACCATCACAACATTACCACAATCACAACATCACCCTATCACAAAATCACCACAATCCATTACCGCAATCATAACATCACCTCCATTACAACATCACCACGATCACAAAATCATTATAATTACAACATCACCACTATCACAACATCACCCCCATCACAACATCACCACCATCACAACATCACCACCATCACAACATCACCACCATCGAAACATCACCACCCGAAGTATGCAAAGTTCTCAAACAGGGCAGGCTCTGTGCAGCCCCCAGCAGACCTACAAAGAACCATTCGATCAGCTTATTTTTTCCCTCGGCCAAATAAACATGGCGGCGTTGAATGGATTCCAGTGATAAGAGCCTGCAGCGCTCGCCTCTTTATATCACGATAAAAATACACTTCGATAATTCACCTGCTATCTTTTCCGATGCGCCCGTGCGCGAACTCTTTCGTAAAGATATGCTCGATTGTCGGGCCGACGGGATTAATACTCGACCGCAATGCTCGTCGGCTTCCCACGTCCGAGGGCGAATGGTTTCGACGGATAGTGTATTTTTTTCGACGTAGAGGGGATTTTCGATCGGTAGGTTCTTTGCTGAAGAATCAGTCAGTGTGTTATATTCCAGAACCAGTAGGGTTGTCTGTTCTTTCGGAATTTTCGATCGGGAGGTTTTTTGCTAAAGAATCAGTCAGTATGTTATATTCCAGAACCGGTAGGGTTGTCTGTTCTTTCGGGGTTTTCGATTGGTAGGTTTTTTGCTAAAGAATCAGTCAGTGTGTTATATTCCAGAACCGGTAGGGTTGTCTGTTCTTTCGGGATTTTCGGTCGGTAGGCTTGTACCGTAAAGAAATGAGTCAGAACTTTTTTTAGACCTAATACTTTTTGTTTTTTTAAATCAAATGTAGGTTCAATAAGTGGGTATTTTGTTGAAGACGATTGTATTGCATCAGAAAACCAATACGTTTGCATGTTTTTGAAAAGCTTTTGGTCATGAGCTGTGCATTTAGAGAAATCGTCACCATGTTGTTCTGGAACCCAAATGGCTGTGCCATTATTCAACGCAATAATTTTCTGTCTGGCTAATTTCTTTGCGTGAACGGAGTTAAGTTTCAGCCACTAGTTGTTTCTTTTTTAAATTTATCAATCTATATGATATTCTGTGCCTGTATACGGAAGAATCGAATCTTCTAATAGTTGAGAAGCGTTTTTTAGCAGTGGTATAATAAAATTTAAATAAGATCCAAATTAGGACAATTTTGGGCTTCTCTGTGTTTTTATATTTTGGAACAGAAAACATGTATTTCCCTGCTTTGGTAACTTTTCAAAAATGAGAAAATATACATAAGAGCAATTTTTGAGTGATACCGAGGGAAAGTTCCACCAGTTAAAAGTTGATTTTGTATTCGGAATGAGGAATTTTCGACTGGCCAATTTTTCTCCATTCGGGAACATGAACATAATAATTTTGTACTGGTAACTTTTTGGCATCAAAATATAGTGTTTTATTAGTAGCAAAACCTAGGAATATTGGCCAGTCTCTGTTTTAATGAAAACTAAACGAGTGAATTTTTAATCGTTTTCTTCTTTATCACAGACTGAATGATGAATTTCTATGGCTCAAGTTTGTTTTTTAGAAAATAATCGGGAATGCTTTTGAAGTATTGTAGATATTTATTATTATTATGATTATTAAGCAACATTCGGAATCTTTTTGCCATTTGCTGGTTTTATTCAAGTTTAAGAAGTTTATGAAAGTTAGATATTGTTCAAGAAAATAGCAGTGGATTTCTAGCATCAAATGCATATTTTTTATTTAGCAATGACATTCCGTTGAGTCACACTTTTACTGTGGAAACCCTTGAGAAAAATTGTAACTTTAGCGTAGCTATGTAAAGCACATTGTAATTTTTTCGTTAGAAACAGTAGAATTCTGATAACGCAAGCGAATACATTATTGCCAAGTGAACTTGATTTACGAGACCACAGCTTATATGTTAGAAATCAACGAATGATGTAAGGGAACATATTATAAAACTGGGCTGAAAGGAGAAGTATGATGGGAAGGCGACCTTGCCAGGGGGTAGGAAGGGTGGCCTGCGGGCAAGAGGGTCCTAAGTCCCGGTCATTATGAAGAAACAAGCTTCTTGCGAGACTTTGTTGCCTTAAGTTTGATTGGGGTGATACTAAGTTTTTGAGCCCTGCAGTGGGTGCTGCAGTGGGTGCTGTAGTGGGTGCCGCAGTGACTGCTGCAGTGGGAGCTGCAGTGGGTGCTGCAGGGGATGCTGTAGTATGTGTTGTGGTGGACACTAAAGTGGTTGCTGTGGTGCATGCTGAAGTAAATACTGCAGCGGGTGCTGTGGTGGGTGCTGCAGTGGGGGCTTCAGTGGGTGTTGTATTGGGTGCTGCAGCGGGCGCCACTCCACCCCGCACTTGGGGGAGGCATCTCAACAAACTTTAAATGAGCGACCACGAAGTTTTTATTTCGGCAGCTATCCGGCGCAAGGATAAGGACACGAGGTCTTATTAAGGCAGTTAGGGCTTACAGTGAGGCGATGCCCTAGGACTTGAGGAGAATGAGAATGCCACTGTCTTTATTGAGTCAAAATATGAGGGAAACTATCTTATCAATGGGAAATAATGGATGAAAGTATTGCCATTAAAGAGAGATATTACTTGAGTGTACCTTCACTACGGGGAGGGAAATTCAATATGGGATAGGATTATATTTCTTGTCGGGAAACAGGGCTAGTACTTTTTGCGTTACCGGTATATTCGGGTTGAGGCTACATAATTTGGTTGTGAGACATGACACGAACTTATTACTAGACACAGTGATGCGACAATAATTGTTGTCTTGTGAAAGTAGTTCGTGAGGCCATTTTATATATAAATATAGGATAAAACTGTCCTTTTCAGAAATATCAAGGGAGATCATCTTTATTACTGAAGAATATGGAATGAGGCTCACTTATTTACCTATGACAACTAGTGGTCCTAGCAGTCAATAAATGAAGGCAAAAAATTAGAACTTCAGAGGGCGTGTCAAATGAAAGTTGAACATTCTGCCTGAAAATCTGGAGATATGTATATATCTATATTATACTAAACGTCTGTGAACCTTGCTTGCTTGTTTATTTACTTGCTTGTGTCTTGTTTGACACAGCTTATTCGCTTTTAGACATGGAGAAATTCGAGGGACTAGGGCCTCTGTCCATGGATCAGCTCTTTAATTCAATTGTATCTGTGATACGCTCTGGAACCAGCCCCTCGGTTGCAAGAACGGGCACGATAATTTCAAAGCTACTACGGAAAATACAACTGGAATACGTTACATATAAACTGAATTTGCTCACAGACTGCGTGCTGAATTTTCGTTAGAGAAGTAAAGAAGCTGTTGATGGCGTCCATTACGGGCAGGAGAGGACGGTCTATGACCAGCTGAATAACACCTGTTTTTTCCGGAAGCAACGACAATCGTGATCACAACCCAACGGGTCACGGGCTGTTTAGTATTATACGATAAGTCTGTGAACCTTGCTTGTTTGTTTATTAACTTGTGTCTTCTTTGACACAGCTTCCTCGTTTTTAGACGGGAAGAAATTCGAGGGACATTCCATGGATTAGCTCTTTAATTCGATTGTATCTGTGATACGGAAGTTAAACTGAGCTGGGCCTCGAGAACGGGCATGATCAATTCAGCGGTTCCACGGGCAATACAACTGAAATACGTAGCATATAATAATTTAACTTTGCTTACAGCCTGGGTGTTGAATATTCGCTAGAGAAGCAAAGAATCTGTTGATAGTGAACCGAACGAGACGCTCCTTGACGGGCAGAAGAGGACGGCCGAATAGCGGGTGGTCTATGCCCAGCTAAATAACGCCTGCTTTTTTTTTGCGAAAGCCAAGACGATCGCAATGACGACCCAACAGGTCACGGGCCGTCTAGTATAGGTACTAATTACAGAGTCAAGCGGCATTTTTACTTTCATCTTTGTCATGTAGGCTACAAACACACTCATGTCAATATCAATTATCATTAGTTAAAGACGTGCCCTGCATTGCCCAATAGTTACCCCTTAGCATGGAAACCGCAGCATTATTGCAAGGCTGAAATTTTTTCCTATCTTATTCCCATTGAGTGTGACAGGAAAAATATAAGTACAGTTATAATATACCAGCTGCACCCATGAAACTTTCACGATCTGGCAAGGCGGTACAAATAAATCAGTGATACCTTCCAATGTTACCATGGGAATGAGCATCTACTTCACAACAACACCGAGACTCGATGTAGGCATGATATCTTTGCGAACAGCCTATTAGCTGATAATTCCTTCCAGACGGCTCGCAACCCGTTGGGTCGTCCTCACTATTATCCTAGCTTTCTAAAAAAAAGTGTTATTCAGCTGGTCATACACTACTTGCTGTTTAACGTCCACTGTTGCCCGTCTTGGTCGCCATCGGCAGCAGTTTTTTTTTTTTTTTGCTTCTGAAACGAATATTCAACACTCAGCCCGGCAAGCAGAGTCAATTCATATGTTACGTATTCCAATTGTATTTCCTGTAGCATCTTTGAATTTAACGTGCCCGTTCATGCAGCTGAGCTCAGGTTTAATTAACTACCGTATCACTGATACAATCGAATTAGATCTTCAACCCTCGAATTTCTTTCTATCTTAAAGCGCAGAAACAGTGCGCAAACCTGCGTGCAAAGTATAGGGGGAAACTACATACTGTAAGTCCTCGGCAGTGGGACTGAAAATGGGTTCGTGGTGACTTTCTCATGGTAGCCTTCTGCAGCAGCGTCCTGATGAGCTTCGTTCTCGCAGTCACTTTAGATAGGGCCTATAAGCGTGAGTGGGTTGGCGGCATCTGCTTGCAAACAATCATCGTTCAGGAATCAGAAAGGGATGCATATTTATGTAGTGTTGTAAACTGGATACCGAAGGTCATTTAGCTCCAGTGCACCGAAAACTGAAAATCTGAATTTTTTCTCTCTTGGACGGTATTTGCAGCTAATGCAAATGAAGAAGAGCCCCAGTCTACTGCTTTATAGCTAAAAGAAATATCAGTTTGCATCTACGCCACACATTCCAGCCTGTATGCAACCAAGCAAGTGTGCCCGCAGCTCGTACCATGAAGTGGCCCGCAGGCTGCCGAACATTATTTTGGTTATGTCGACTCCCCCTATACTTACTTCAAGGTAAAAATAAGACACAGTTAACAAATAAATAAGCAAAGCTACTGATACTAGCCAGGCGAGCAAAATTTCATTTCTTTTGAGCACTCAACGTAGCTAGGAAGGGGTCGGTATCCAGGTTACGACGTCCATAAATATCCGTCTCGATCTGACTCCTGAACGATGACATAGAGATTGTATGGCGGACTCTAAATCTTCCCAGGGCGTACCTCCACCAATGAGACTTCTTCCTATCTTAAAGCGAAGAAACTGTGTGGAAACTAGACACAAGTAAAGAAACTAAACCCAAATAAATGAAGTTCTCAAACTTTTAGCATAATACAGATAGACTAGAGGGCCCAGCCGTCAAAAGTGATGGCCGTGTTTTGTGATTAGGTTTTTTTTCTTGTTCCGATTCACAGTATAAGATTTGCTGTTAAATAGGTCTCATCCCTGCAGGACTGATCTTTCATTAATGAAATGTAAGTTGTACAGCCATGCGTTTTTTGAGAGCAAAATGTCCCCCTTGCAAGATAAGGCACGAATATCAGTAAGGAAATGATCAAACGTTGAGCAGCACCAAGAAAATATACCTAGTTCAGTGAAAAAAATTCACTGGAAATGCCTAGGGTTTACCTTATCGTGGATACCAACAGATAGTTGAACTTCAAGCGTCGAACTTAGGCTGTAATGTAAATGCAGTGTATAAGGGTGTCTGCTCAGCGTAAATTTTCAATTGCTACGAAAAGATTCAGCTAAAGAAAGCACAAGCAAAAGGGATTATGCATAAAAGGAACAAAAATTCCAACCAAGATTGAGCTTCTCGAACTGCTAAGAAGGAATTCAGCTAAAACATATGCAACAGAGCTCATGCTCGAAGAATCAAAAACTCCATCAAAGATACCGCTTTTCATCACCACGCTCAGATGAAGAATCATCATCATCCTGTTAAAAAGAACCAAGCTAGTTTTGAAAGCTAAGCGAGACTTAGAAATTGCAGTGTTTCCCCATTTGACCATATATTTCAGAAGCTATGTTTGTCACCATTACTCCAAGGGCTGAACTTTTATGGCATCTCAATTTGTTCTTCAGTACTGAATTTTCTCCTATCTAAATCTTTAACAGCGTGACGGAGAGACGAACCAACATTTTAGCAAGCGAGCAAGCAAGCAAGTGGACGCGGAGCAGGCGACCAACAGCTGTGTATTATTATGTAGTGGATAAGCTGCTCTGTCTAACTGGACCCGTGGAATTCCCACAGTATCAAACCACGATACAGGTTCTAACACATTAATACTTATTTGTTGAAATACTTGATCTAATAATAATAATAATAATCTAATAATAATACTTAATGTATTTGTTGAAATACATTAATACTTATGAGTTCAGGCGCTAAACATAATTAGAAAGACCATGCCCAGTGTCAGTACAGCTTGCTGACCGCCGTCTCACAGATACGTCAGCTTCCAAAGTCAAATCTCTAACTTTCTTCTATCTATTAGTGAAGAGCGGGATACAAAAGGTACTAGCGCATATCAATATACTAGAGGGCCCAGCCGCCAAAAATGACGGCAAAAATTTTCTGATTGGGCTTTTTATTGTTCCGGTTCACAGTATAGGTTTTGCTATATTAGAGGCCTCATCCCTGCAGGCCTGATCTTCCATTAGTAAAACGCAAGCTGTACCACCATCAGTTTTGCGATAGCAAAATATCAGCTTGGAATTGATCAAGCGTTAAGTTGCACTAAGAAAATATAGTTCAGTCAAAGGAATTCACTGGAAATGCCCAGGGCTCACCGTATTGTGGATACCAACTGATTGTTGAACCTCCAGCGTCGAAACTTGGCTGCGATGTAGATTCAGTATAAAAAGGCGTCTACTCAGCGTGAAGATTCAACTACTACGATATCATTCAGCAATGAAAGCGGGCATCCAGAGGCCATAGAACCAGAGCTATATTTGTCACCGGTACCCCAAGCGCTGAAATTGTATGGTATCTCAACTTGTTTTTCAGTACATGAATTTTCTCACATTAAACTCTTAACTGCGTGGGTAGGTGGGTAGTTGTATGTGACCAACATTGGAGCAGGCGAGCAAGGGAGCAAGCGACCAACAACTGTGTTTTATTATATAGTGGATAGGTACTAGAGGGCCTTCGCTTTCAAAATATGACAGCGAATAATATGTGATGAACCGTTCTTCATTGATCAAACTCATCCTTCGTTATTACAATTGCTAACCTAAAAGCACCTGGAGGTGAGCGTTTACGGCTTCACAACTGCTGAACATCGAAACGTTTTCTCTCTGACATGGAGAAACTTCTTTGCAATCAGCAACGCTCGAAGTTATAGTTTCGATTTGGTATCAAGGCTACGGTAGGATGGCCTATAGGTCAAATGATTGTTGCTTCCCAAAAGCTGTTTCATCGACCGCTGAATTAAGGTTGCAGAATAACTGGTGCAACGAAATAATCTGAAGTAAGAAACTAAGAATCATGCTGCATGAGTGCTAATGGAAGCTTCAGATACAGGATCTACAGTGCTGCGATGTCAACTTCTGAAATGCAAGAAGTGCATTCAGACATAAAGTCACCCTATACTTTGCCGTAGATTCGATCTATGGAGAAGGTAATTCTCGTTCAGATCAAACTTAGCCTTCGATATCTTCATTGTTTGAATTTCAACTGTCGCTGATGAAGATATGTTTGCTATCAACTGCAACCTCGTCAAAGCTCTACCAATTCGTTTTCAGCTGGACCCGCAAAATTTTCACGGTCTACCGGGCACCAGGGATGCAGATATAGTGTAAGTTTGCCATCATCTGCAGCCCGGCCTATTTTCTACCTATCAGTTTTCAATGAAACTTGAGAGGACGACCAATGCCTCCAACTTCGGGTAATTTCCACCTATCTGTTTTGTTAAAGCGTGACAGAAAACGGATCGTATACATCGGTTTTATTATATTGCAGATAGAAGGACACGTTGTGAATTATTACACGTACTGATACGACGCAGTCCACTGGCATTTCCGGTGTCACCTTTACATGTATGAATGCATTCATGCTTGTGAGCCCAAATTCATAGTAATTCATAAGCCAATCCCAGGTTTGCTTGATTTGTACCCAGCACAGAAGATACGGCTCCAATTTCTTACTATCTCATTCATATAGAGCGTGACTAGATAAATATAAATATTTCAAAGTACTCAGCCGTCAAAAGTGACCGTAATAATTTTGTAGTGGAGCTTTTCATTGTTCTTGCTTGTAGTACCGGTTTTGTTCCTCAAATTATACCTCATACCTTTAGGATTGACACTCCATTAGAGTAACAAATGTTGCCATTAGAGTAAAGAATGTTGTACCATCATGAGTTTCAAGCACAAAATTTCCCTCCCGCAAATATCAGTTTTGAAATAACTCAAAGTCAAGCAGCACCAAGAAAATATCTTTCAATCAGAAGAATTCACAGGAAGTGCACAGTGCTTAATGTATCCTAGATACCAGCAGTTAATTGAACCATCCGGATCGAAATTTTGCTGCAATAAGAAAAGAATATGTCTTGTCCTCTCTCCAGCCTCGAGTGTCAACTGCTACGTAGGAAGTCAGCTAAGAAAATATGCGATATAGCGTATACCCGACAGGATCAAAAACTCTTTTAAAGATACAGACTTTCCTCTACACCGCACTCAAGAGAAAAATTATATCAAATAGTGAACTACTTTTCAAAGCGAAGCGAGCTTCAGAAGCTGCAGCATTTCCACTTTCGAGTATATATTCCAGAAGGTAGGTATATATGCCATTCTAATTCTGCGCTTAAATTTCATGGTATCTCATATTGTTATTCTGTAGACAAGTTTTCTCCTATCTAAATCCTTCAGCGCATAAGAAAGACAAGGACCAACCGAGCGAGCAAGTAATCGACCAACAACTGTGTATTATTATATAACAAGTTTGCCCGCGCTGTCAAAAATGACAGCGAGGACTTGGTGATGACCTTTCTGCATTGATCATAGCTACTTTCGTTAATTCAGCTATCCAATTAAAGGAGCATAGAGATGAGCGTTCATAGCTTCACAAATGCTGAACACTAAAACCCTTCTTGTCCAGCAGCGAAACCATTCTATTCATTTTCAGATCTGGAGAAAAATTAATTACTTCATGCACTCAGTTAAGCATCCCTCAAGATCTTAATTCGATTCGGTATCATGAATACGCCAGCATATCACATAAGTCAATGTTTTATTTTTGTTTTTATCAATATTATTATTTTTTCTTCTTCTTCTCCTTCTTCTTAGCAAAAAGCTGTTTCGACGATTATTATTATTATTTTTTAAGCTTATAGCTGTTTCAGCGACGATAGAAATGACTGATGCAAAAAAATAATAGGTGAGAAGATTCTAAGAATCAGGGTGCATGCATGAAAGATTTGGCAGCTTCAGAGAGCTTCAGTGCCTTGATTTCAACTTTTGCAATGCAAAACATGCATTCAATTCAAATACAAGGTTGCCGTATACTTTTGCTATCGTCTGCACCCTGGCCTAATTTTTGCCTATCTGCTTTCTTAAAGTATGACAGAAAATGGATAGATAAATAAACAAATAAGTACACAAACGGCACAATGCACATTGGTCTGTATTATGCTGTAGATGGAGTAATGGTATACCACCAAATAATTTTCTCTTAAGAACCCCGGAGAAAAGTCTATGGATTTTGCAGCTATTGTTTAAGTTACTTTCATATAAATTTTAATATGTTAATCCTGTTCATTCCAGTGACAGTTAATATTAAATGGTTGGTAGCAGATAAATTCTGATAGACATAAATGCATCAAAAATAAAAAATATCACTTTGAAATAGAAAAAAATAGCTATCTACTAACTCAGCAAACTGAATTACAGAAACAGTAATCCTTACTGGCAGATAGAATATACTGCAAATCTATATTATTTTTATAGACAGAAAATGCAGTAACTGCTCATAAAGTAGAAATGACTGGCATCATTTCAGCAGACCGCTGTATTGTAACAGTAAACAATACCGACGAACAGAAGAAAAACAAACACGACAGACGGAGAGACAAACATACAATGAGCACACATGCACTTCCCTCCACCACCTTCCTCTCCCTCTTCAATCTGCCTTCTACCAACAGACACAGCGGAGAACAAACAGATTCTCAGTGCACCCTGTGTGTTTGTTATTGTTTGGCTAGTGTTTGGTGGACAGTACTCGAGAATGCTTTCCATGTTGTCACTTCCTATCATAGTTTGTTACTTTCAGTCGCAGCTTGTCACTTTTTGCAACAGTTTGTCCCGTCCTATCGCAGTTTGTCACTTTTTGTCATCGTTTGTCATTGTTATGGCGCCTCTCTATGCGATGTGCGATAGACTCGGAGTTTATTGGTGTTTGGAGGTATTGGCGGATGTAAGTTCTACCACGGTCAGAAGGTAGTGCAAGGATGCAAGGAAGAATAATGACACCATCAGTTGTTGACTGATTCCTGTACTGGAGCTCTCTGTTTGTGTCGTACCTTGTATGGTGCTAGGTACCGTAACGAGATAGACTTTTGATATGCTAAGTCTAAACTAGACAGTGGACGTTTGGGCACGTAGGAGCTGGAATACGTGTAAGCTCTGAGCTATCCCTGGCTGGTGCGCAGCGCTTTTATATCAGCCGCACACAAGGTGTGGCCATCACCTGATCATGCATCCGGTCGGTACACTGACGGCCTTACATCATCATTCTCTTTCAATTTGTCAATTTTTGTAACAGTTTGTCATCATCCTGTCACTTTCTGCTACAGTTTGTCATTTTCTGTCACAGTTTGTGACTTTTGGCAACAGGTTGTCACTTATTGTCACAATACGTCACGTTTTTCAACAGTTTGTCACTGCCTGTCACAGTGTATCACTTTTTGTCACAGATTGTCATCAATCTGCCTCAATTTGTTAGTTTTTGTAACAGTTTGTCATCATCCAGTCACTTTTTCAAATAGTATGTCACTTTCCATCACAGTTTTCATTTTTTGTCACAGTTTTTCACTTCCTGTCACAGTTTGACACTTGTGTAACAGTTTGTCGCTTCTTGTCATAGTTTTCACTTTTTATCACAGTCTGTCACAACTCGTCTCCAGCTAGTACAGCCTGCTATGTGTTTGCATTAGGCTCTCGTAAGCCCATCCAATACCGCAGCCTTATTGGCTGAATGTACGTAAACGGTGCTTTGGACACAGCCAATCAGGGAACGTAAATGAAAACACGTGATCAACGGCCCAGCAAAGACAGCCTATCAGGATGCAGAGAATTAGGCATATTACCTTAGTCTTCAGGAAAGCAGTAACTTCTTCCGCTGCAAGCATCGTGAAGCTGCCAATTAAATTTCAGTGAAACACTCCAAAAGTGGAAGACGTAACAGGCGGTTTAACTGGGAAAATGGAATATTTGAAGCCTATTCGGTTACAAATAGCAAAACATACACACAAATTTTCATGTGCACATACACACCTATACGCGCATACACAGCTCTGCCTACACACCTCCACCCAGTCGCGTATTTCTAGGCTATCAACCGTTACGATCCGATATCGCTTCATTTCGACGTCGGAAGGTTAACTACCTATGATTTTTCGCCTGTGTACACCTATTGACCTACACAATTAACGTATCATATTGAGATCTGCCGCATTTGCCAACTAGTGATTATTATATCATTACTATGCTATTCTTACCATTCTTGCTGACCTACTTCACTCTTTGTGCCTTGTTAATATTTTTCTTTCAGTGCCTATTACAAATACTATTATTATAATCACTATTACTATGCTCTCAGGTGTCCACAGAGACTGTAGTGAAGTACCCAGGCAGGGAAGATGGGTATGGTCGCACAGGTTCCTCCTCAGGCCTCCAGATGTTCTTAAGACCTTCGCATTTTATCAATGGTAAGTACAGAGAAAACTTGAAGCTCATCAAAGTCCCTTCCGCCCAAAATTAAAACTTTCCTAAATTTTCAAATCAATTATATGTAGCACCAAGAAGCGCAATTATTTATAAAATTACCGATATATTTGTTGTGCGCGTTTGGTGGATTTGCGCGATCGATCGATCGCGCAAATCCACCAAACGCGCGCAACATATTCACAAATTATCTACTACTGTCATCATTAATAGACCATCTATTAAACTACATTTAGGATCGGAGATAGTTTTATAGCTTAGAATAGCTTTTTTTATTTTGTACAATCATTAATCCCTTAACATACAATACCTTTCGCCTACTGACTATTTAACTATTTAGCCATTCAACTAACTTCTTAAGTTACCTACTAAATATTTAACTTACTAACCCCTCAGTGCACTACTACCCTAGCCATATTTTATTCAGGTTGTGATATTTTCTTACTCGGGCCTTTAGTTCTGACTGAATTTAACTGAATATTCAGTTCAAGTTTATCACCTCATTGTCATTCCTCCAACAAGCATTCATAGCATATTCACAGAAAGTTAACTCAGCCGACGCTTGGTTTGCTGAGGCGCCCTTCTCTTCAGTGTGTGTATCGTCTCGAGCAGGAATGATACGTTACTAAAATACTTCTTGGCATAAATAAGTTTTTTTTTAGATTTGTCTTGTGAATAACATTCCTGCCTTTTTACCAACATTTACGATTCAATTTGTAATATTGGTATTGATATAAATCTGTAAACCGAGTATCAGGATCGTCTTCGAGTCTAGTTTGATTAGAGTTAACTTACCAGTCCATCGGCGTACTAACACTTAATGCATTAATGTACTAGAAGCATTGAATGGCGACAATGAAACACGTGTATGTCAGCACGCATGAGAGGTACCTATTCCCTTTTTCCAAGTGTTGTGTAATACATAAGCTATCGCACGCCATGTCGTGTTCATTTCAATGAAGGTGAGAGTAATATTATTATGTAACAATAATTAATGGTGACAAAAGACAAAAGTGCTTGGTTGGGTGCAATTCCAAGGACCCTCGATCATTCATTCCCAAAGACAGGAACCGTATTATATTTGGAATTTGAGAAATATGTCTCCCTCTTGCAAGGTAGAGAAAAACTAATTACCGTTAAGGCGTTAAAGAAATATGTTTTTTTCTAATAAAAGGTTAAATACTGTATTCATTTTTAGAATTAAAGGAATACGTCCCTGCCTCACAATATTGAAAACTAGTTTCAATTTGAAAAGTCAAGCGAATAATTCCTTCTCTCACAAAGTTAAGTGCCATAAGCAATTATCAATTAAGAAGTTTAAAAATATGTCTCTATCTAGGAATGTTAAAAATTATATTTCGATGGAGGTGGTAAATGAATACATCCTTCTGTCACAAAGGCAAATACTAAATTTAGTTTACCCTTTACTGAGCAAGTTACCTTATATAGTTACCCCATAATGCTATCCGTGCTAAAGCAGTTTTTAGCCTCCAAATTAGAAGGAGAAAGAATAAAACACATGTGTTTCTTTCTTCATATTAGGAGCCCTGATGATCAGCTGCTCTGCCACGGTGCTCCACCTCCGGCCTCAGGAGACTGACGTCATCATCATGGATGCAAAGTTTCCTGTTGAGGCCCCCAAGAGCCAGTTTTCTGAGGGGAGATCCAGCGGCCTGGGGATCAGAAGTAAGTAATGCAACCGTTTAGCATTATTTATCATCTGTTGTTTGTATTTCCTTCTTTATAGGGCCATTTGTTGATAAGAAATTCAACAACACAGTTGTTTCTTTTTTTTTTCACTAGTAAATAAGAAATCTGTCTTGTAGAAATTGCAGTGAACGAAATGAAGGAATAAAATTTAGACGCTATCGCTGAGAAAAATGTTGCTTCAAAACAACACGTTTTCGGGTGTAGTGACAGGAAATACCTGCCTTTGCTGGCTAGTGAAACGCAAACACTTCCTGTCTCGCTACACAGGGAAGCTTGTTGGTTTTAGGATAACGTTTTTCTTCATGAAGACGTCGTCACTTTTCACGACTGTTCTCTTTATCGGCGTGAATGGAAATTGTTGGAAAGAAAGTTTCTCTCCATATTATCACTCTCTGAATAAAGTAAAGAATGTAGCTCTCCGTTTCATGCACTCCATTTTATTTTTTTATCTATCTTTTAACTTCTACAGCCATCAATACTAATTTTTCAAAGGCACAGCAATGTAAGCTCTTCTGTTTTGTGTATCACAGATACGGAGCACTCCCCTCTGTTGCTGGTGGCGCTGGTGGCATCCCTGCTACTCTACTGTGGCACTTGAGGCATGCTCCACGTGATACTCCATATGTGCAGTGTTTAATATATTCCATATGTACATTGTATAGGAACAGTCCCTTTGATCTTCACCCTGAACTGTAGTACCTACGTCGTGTATATTCTTAAGACGGTCATTTCGTTTATAATTTAAATACAGATCAATGATTACTAAAACTATTGGTGTGTCAGGTTCACTTGCTTGAACCGAGGTAATCTATTCCGATTAGCTGTAAGTTATCCAGAGCCTTAACCCTGAGCGTTGAATTCGTCACTTTGAATCGATTATTAACTGTTAACCTCAAACCGATTGTGTTTTAGACGCAGCTCAAACTCAATCCTATATGGCAGGATTGACTTTCTATCAACGCCTGAAACGCAAACCAAAATGGCAATTTTAACGCTCAGGAATGAAGTCCCTGATAAGTTAAATAGAGGTCCGCGCCGTGAGACTTGGCATCGAACTTGAAGTTGGTCCATTGGTGCGATTAATGCCTGCTATCTAATCAAATTAGATTATCTTGATTCAAGGGGCAAATCGAACTCACCATGGATCAATACACTTCGTCCAGTTTCCATTTTTCCTCGGGGTAATAGTTGCAAATCATTTCATCCTCGGGTTAATAGTACTGCAGTCTCTACAAGCAGCTTCTGTACATGTTTAACTACTTTGAAAAATATTCCTCTTTACCTCTACAGTGCTGCACTACAAATTTGAAGATTGGCCAGTTTATTTCAGCTTAACTCTATCTCAAGCTGTGCTGTTTTGCTACAAAGGTTCAGTGTCCTATATCATTGCTACTGGAACAGTGAAGTCATTCTGCCTCTTTAAGTTTGGTCACCTGCCTTGGGGATATCCTCTAGGGGGCGGGGAGGAGGGGCTATCAAAATAAATATCGGTATATGAAAATAATTCAAATGTTGAAAACTCTTACTGCAGTACAGTCATATTAATCATTTTGAAATAAATTCATATTTTATCGTGTAAAAAATTAACTATGAGTATATTTTATCCAGAGTAGGAGTACACAAATGGCACCTGCCTCTTTGTAAGATGTGTAGAATAAGCTACAGAAAAATACCGGAATTGCATTAAGTTGTTAACGCTACTAGCTGTATATACACTAATCTACACTGGGAAAAATTTCCATAAATTTTACGGAAAAATCACGGGCATTAATAATGCCAAGAAAATACCGTAAGATTAACGGAATTCTGAAATTTTTCCGTAAATCTTACAGAATTTTCTTGCCGTAATTGCTGCCAGTGATCTGCCCGTATAATTTACGGATTTTTTTTTTTTTTTTTGCGGTGTAATTTCTTAGCTAAATTACAACACAATTATTGTTTGAAACTAAATTACTATACTCTGAATATATTGATACACACAGACAAATCTCCAGTTTATGAATCTTGACACTTCAACAAAATACAACAAAATTTTAAGGGCCGATTATGGCAGTTATTTTTAAAAACGGTAAACTCCGAGGTTAATGTACCACATAACTCAACCAGAATCAATTTAATGTCTGAAGATAAAAGCTTTAGTGGCGTGTTGGTGGGGTTGCTACGGAGAATCCCCTATTTTGGTCTTGACAACCAAATGTATCATTAGTGTTTGTATTGTGACTGTATCATGTAGAGATTCTGTGCGTATTGGCTGAAGATTTGCCAATTAAATAAAAAAGTCCATTCATCATCGATACTTACTACATACTGTATGTAGGGGATATTATCGGGACATATAGATCACATGCAAGGGACATGTCAAGGACATGAAAAAACATGTAGGGAAACCCAGTAGCTCAGTGCCAAAGTTGCTGACTCGATCATTACCGAGTGTGATGAGAGTTCGAGCCCAAGACAGGGAAGAAAAAGTATTGGCACTCGGGAATGTACAGCATCAGCAATTCTTTCACTCATGACCACTGGGAGGACACAGGCTTTAGGATCGGGGGAAGCCGTTGTCCATCGGGTATTCCGTCAATACGATGCCATAGCACGGAAAATCTGAGATCGACTGCAGCCGTACGCTCTACTAGGCCCAAGTGGGTATTTTCCTGCAACACGAACCAGTTGGTTTTCTAGTTGGGGCACATAGAGGACATGGAAGAATCATGTAGACTGTAAAGGACATGACAGAGAAAAATAGGGACATGCAAGGGAACGTAGAGGGGACTGTATCAGGAAAAAAGCCCCGGTAGGAAAAAACCCTGCTTTCTCTTGAAGTTATATTTGAAGTTTGTAGATTTATACGAGATGCTGCAGGAAAGTTCCCGAACTTATATTTGCGTATGGAAGTTTAAGTATACATAACTTGTTAAACGAAGTGCCGCTAGCTGGCACCTCGTGCATCCTTTGTGAGTCAGCGCCGTAAGAGGCTTTGTCTTAGGCAGTTGTTTTTTTTTTAATTCACATTTCCCTACGGCCCTGTGTTGCATGGTATATGAAATTGAAGATTGAGAATTTTTGAGAGCAACGTGTTTGCATGAACTTTTTCAAAGCCTATGAGGAAACATACCAAACGTTGTGGTAAACATATGGGAAAATCGTTTTGGGGCACAGCTACACTGGTGGAATCGTTTTAACCATTTAAACGACTCGCTCACGATGATTCCCGTTGGCTACGCCGCCAATCGGCGTAACGCCTATAACGGCATAACGGCATAATCGGCATAACGGCATAACGGCATAATCGGCATAACGGCATAACGGCATAATCGGCATAACGGCATAATCGGCATAACGGCATAACGCCTAAAAATGTCGCTACGGTGCAAAATATGGTTCTGGCAGACCATAGGCTTACCATCCAGGTCATAAGCAAGATCGTGGGTCTGCCACATGTGCTATGACCTGAACATGGGACGAATTGCTGAACGGATTCCTAGACACTGCGTTCATCGGGCGCAAATTCCTGACGAAACGTGCACCATATCACAGTTGCTCTTCATCCACCGCGTGCACCCGACTTGGCACCTTTTACATTTTCTAATTCCCAAAAAAAATTCGACTCAAAGAGCTAAAGATTTAAACCAGCTGCAGGGATTCATTCAAGTGAAGTCGCTATTGGTACGTAACACTGTCACGGAAAATCAAAATCCAGGGAACTTTTTGCGCCTGGAAAAGCCACTGAAATGTCAACCGGCACAGAGACTGCGAAATTTAAAAACTTATTAGACACATACATACTGAAAGTGACAGATAAACCTGCTGTAAGCGGTTACGTGAATTGTGGGATAACTAGCTGTGAGAGATCCTGCTGGTCTCGGACTGCAGCCAAGGAGCTTCTATAGAGAGAAGGGAATCAGGAGCCTCGCCCGTCGTGAAGCTCAAGAGTCTCTTGTGGCTGTCAGCCTTCAGCCGTATGCACCAATCGTATATCAGTAAAGAGTCCTTTATGCCCGCAGCCAGTCGTGTATGCATAAATCGCATATCAGTAACTTGGATTGTCTGGTGCTCCCCCGTAAAACTCTCTGCTCCTCCGTAAAACCCGCTGCTCCCCCATCACTTCCACCAATGAGATTCATGAACGCGTCTCACAGCCATAAGAGATCTGATTTACTCGCTGACGAATCTGTGCATGGGCCGCTGGGCTCCCTCCTTCTCTATTGGAGCTCCTTGACTGCAGCCTTGCCTCTGCACGAGATGGATGGCGTACATAACGCCACCTGGACCTAGTCTGATGTATCATCAAGGTGATCAAGGTAAGGTAATAATGAATGCGCAACGTACAGATGGACAAACGAGCGAGTGAAGTGAACCACAAGCATGATGAGGATGTTATTGATTTGGAAATAATGGAAGATTTGTTAACGTTACAATTAGAGGCAATTGAACCTCACTGAATTACTAAGTTTTGAATAAAAAAAAATTATGCTCTAATATAGCGGTAAGTTAACGAACGAATACACCAACTGAAATCTTTCCGACTTACGAGGAGTTTGCTTGATCAACTTTTGATTTGCGGTAAGAGCCAAGATTCGAGTTACGAGCCGTCGCTCGGTCAGTTTTTGTTTTGCGGTACGAGTAGAAATCCGAATTACGAGTTAACATAAGATACGCTCTCCCCTCTTGGTGCAGCATTTCAAGTAATTTAATGCACTAAAAAATGCGTTATTCCTTAACAAGCACGCTTTCCCGTACACTGACGGGCTGTACTTACCTTGGCGTGCTGCACCAGCACTGCAAGGTTGCTACTTTTCTTCTGTCCACGAGAAGGCGTCTTGGTTTTGGGACAACACTGTTCCCAGTGTAGAGAATCCGACATGCGAGCAAAACCTTGATTCACAAGCTCAGCCACCGATTGAAGTAAACAGCAGTCATTTTCCTGGCTTTTCTTTGGAATTAATAGAAATAAATGATACAAAAGTTAGTTGCACCTTCGAGAAGTTGAAAAGTATATTCGATGAAAATGTTAAGTAGATTCATCGTTTGGTAGCCATGTAGATAATGTATTTCCAATAATAGATTTGTACTTATTATTTTTGTATCCAGCTTCTTGTTTCATAATCCATGTATAGTAGATACTTAATTAGAAGTGTGTATAGTTAATGAGTGTCAGTTCCCAAATTAATGATCTATTAGAACTATGCATACGTTTGTCTATGATCCAGGAGCCTGCGGAATCATAGAACCTGCCATCATTTATGACGGCCGCGTTGTTGCAGTGAGCATATTGTATACAGTCGTGATCACACGACAGTCGTTTGTTCCCCGTACATATTAGCTTTCGAATAAACTGTGTCTCTGCAAAGAACAACGGTGTGCCTGCCAAAAGATGCAATAAAATGTTTGCCGTAACGTCTGCCGGCTTCGAAAGTACCTCTGATAATGCTTTTCATAGCTCATCAAATTTGAATAAAATGAGTGAACTGAAGCGAACTGTGCCGTTTTCTGTTATTAAAATGGACACAGCAACGCATTCTGACGTTGATAAGCACCAATGGGAGTCAAACGACTGTCGTGTGACTGTGTCTTCTTTCCATTTTCCATTACACAGAAATTAAAAAACCGAGTAATAACACAGACTAATGAAGGCACAAACAGGCAGTTCTTCGCTATTTCTGCAAGAAAACTCCGGCTGAATGATGACGTCCCACTCGTCATTTTGTTGTTTTCATCATAAGTTCGTATACAGGATATGAGTTTCATCAACATAGCTCCAATTGCTCGAAATTTTGTCGCTGCTAAATGGCTATAAAGCTTTGAACCGAGAAGGTTTGTTAGAAATTAAATCATCCTGAGAGCAATTTTAACTAGTAGGACGTTGGGACTATGCGGTACATTTCTTTGATTAAGTGTGCCACCAGCAGTTAATATTTACTAGTTCCGCTCTATCCAAATATTTTTCTCGTTATATGATCTTGTTCACCACACAACGCTGAGGCTTGAACGATGACGTCACAGGAATCTCTAGGAAGAGCTGAGCTGCGCTGAGAAGCTGTCCGTCTGTGTTCCTTAGTATGTGATATTGATTCGAAGATTGGAGGACTCCCAGGCTAGGTCATTTTGGAGAAGTGAATAAGAAAGCCTTCTGGGATTTTAGTTTTATAAAAAGCTAAAGCTAACATCCCAGAAGGCTTTATTATTCACTTCTCCAAAATTAGTCTGTGATAATAAATCAATTTGGGTGATAAAATTAGTGTTTCTTTCAGCTGTTCAGAGTGCCATCCGTATCCTGTATACACGCAGCTAATATTTCGTTTTTCCTCCTTAATTACTGCAATTTAAAACGTGTACTTTTTGTGCAAAAACATACTCTCCCCATCAGAATTTGCGTCTGCCTCTGAACTTTCTTTGGAAATTTTTCTGTTGGCGCTGTCAGGAATTTTGACATAGTTTTAAATACTGACGAAACAGACAAGAGTTATTTTTCTTGCAGTACAATATTTAGGTATAATAATTTCATGTATATCATGTTGGTAACCACTGTAACACATTTTCTCGTCCTATAATGCTGTTACAAGTTTCTGGTAATGATATAGAATCATTAATTAGAAATTAACACTATCATAAGGTATCACGGCGAGCAATGCCTGTAAATATCGTTACATATTGAAGAAAAAACTAGTTCACACCTACCATTGATATAAAATTCTTCCGCACTTCTGCAAGGCCGAAAAAATTAGTGACGTAAGAAAGAGAAAATCCGAATTCAGTTCTCAAGCAGCCAATATATTAAATTACTTTAAACCAACCTATCGCATTTGCGGTATCCAAGCTGCGTCTCGCACAGCTGTGCATTAATACCAAAAGAATACAACTTTTAACCCAGGTTTTGAGCGTCGGAATCGGAGTCGGACTCCTAGGAATACCAGGAGTCTGATCCAGAAAAAAGCAGACCAGGACATGGAATCAATCAGAGTTTTAGTCCGATTTCAGTAGCCACCCAATTCCACATCCCTGGTAATTGCAGCATAGAAAGAAGCGATCTATTTATGGGTTAGTACTACATTACTGAACTTCAGGTACTTTCTGATGACCGCAACCAAGAAGGTTATGGATTTTTGTCTGAGTCTATTTTTGTGTTTGTTGAAGATCGAACCCATCATTTGTTTGCATGTTTTTCACCTGTTTTTCCTTTTTTTTGGTAACATAAATTAAGCAGTTGTGAACCATCTCCGTAAAATTTGCTGGAAAGTTGGTGGGAACGTTACGAAAAATAACTTAACAATTTTTTTTAAAATCTGTCATTCCGTTTGTTTGTTTGTTTGTTTGTTTGTTTGTTTGTTTGTTTGTTTGTTTGTTTGTTTGTTTGTTTGTTTGTCTCTATGTTAGTATTTATGTTGGTCAGAACATAACTCAAGAAATGATTTACGGTTCTTCACGAAATTCCGACTAATTGTTATCAATGTTAAGAGGCACAAATCACCAAATTCCAGTTTTAATCGCTTGTCTCGTTTGCGTGTTTAACAATAGCGTATTTTTTCTTGGTGTTTGCTAGAACGTAACTAAATAAGTTACACACGGATCTTCGAGAAAATTACAGGAACAGTTATCAATGTCAAGAAGCACAAACGACTAAATTTTGGTGCTGACGAAAAACGAAACCCCGGTTTCACGACCAATTTGAATTTTGCGATATCATTGCCTTGCTTGCCCGAAGTAAGCTCTAATTTGAGTATTTAATCTTTTATTTATACTTTCAAACGACTCAGTATAACAATGCTCATTTTCCAATCCTTACTAGATGTCATAGTATACCTTTTTGTGATGTAATTAACAATATTTTCTGATATTGTTAGTATTTTCATGAAGAACTTCAGGGAAAGATGTAGCATTAATTTTCTCATTAAAATGAATTACGTACTTACTGAATAAAGAACCTGTAATTTTAGGATAATGTGTGAGATACTTGTAGGCGTAATTAACCTCATTTGTGACCTGAAAATGTTAACATGCTCTGCAAAAAGGTTAAATGACGAAGCTGATGTCAATTGTTAACACAAAATATGGAAATTTCTTACCCTAGTCCGTTAGATTTAGGGCGTCGTCTATGCGCCGACTTCAATCGAGTAAATCTAACCCAATTACATTTAACTTAACTGAAGCTTCAATTCTGAGAGATTTCATAAAGTTTCTGGCGTTATTAATTGAAATTTGTGGGGTTGTCTGTATCCGTGAAGCGGAGTTGAGTCCCCGGCGGTCTCATACGTAAGCGGTCTGTAATTAACGCCTAAAACTCGTTTCAAAGTGGTGAGGTAAGCTCTTAGGAATGATGTCTTAGGTTAAATCTAATTGGATTAGTGTAACACGATCGAAATTAGTGAATCGCAAGCATCTTTGAACTGTTAACGTCCCTCCCTAAATAAAATTGCATTCTTGTACAGTTGTACTGATCCTGGTGTTTGGTGATCCCTGTATTTAAATCCTAATTCTTTGGTGCGTAAAAGATTTGGTACGATTGTATCACCCATTTTAGAAAGCATTTTGGTACTTGAAGGAAATTTTACATGCTCTGTTGCATCTTGAATTCATTTTCAACCTTGTACTAACTTTCTATCTTGTACAGTTGTACTAATCCCTGTGCTTTGTGAACCTTTTGCTTCATTCATAGTAATTCTGCATGAAAAATTCACCATTTTCGAGAACACTGCCATTATGACCACAAATTATTTCTCTAAAAAATTTTAAGCCGTATCTTTTAGATTTTAATACTTCTCTATATGAATAGTTTTCTATTTGTAATCATTTTCCTGTGTGTTCAGAAAATATTCCTCTAAATAACTTATTATATGGTTTGGTATATCCGTGCAGTGACTTTTTCTTGTACAATTGTATTGATGATGATGATGATAATGTTTCGTTAATCGTGTATTTCTACCCTAGTACGTCTGTGTATGAATGACTCGGTACAAATTAATGTACCAAGTTTCCACACACCGTAGAAAATTTCGGCTTCGTAAAATATTTCCATCATATTCGTAACAATATTTATTGGTCTATTGTATACCATAAGTCATATCTGTAAAATTACGTCGTGTATCATGTATTTACTTCATAACTCATCTGTGCACAAACTGTTGTTTTTTTAGTTTTTCTCTAAATTCATATAATTTTTTAAAAACAGGAAAAGTTGAACCAGTTTTGCTTAATAATGTATCTTACAAAATTGTATGGTGAAGTGTATACATATATAAATTCCTAATACCTGTAATTGTAGCAAATTAATACTTTTGTGAAAGTTTCATGTATCGACCTCAAAATTCAGTTAGAAAAAAAAAATTATATCGAATTTTTGCAAGACTTTGGGACATCTCAAGCAACTACGAGGTGTGTTGTAATCGCAACTAGAGGGTGACTTGCGTTACACAGGTGTTACCAAACGCTCTAAAACGTGTTGTGGTCGGTTACTGCTTACATACCCGAGAAACGTGTTGCAATAAAACCAGCACGTCTCCCCGTGCACAAACAGATACAAATGCCAATTTCGTGTTGCCGAGCACTCCAAAGAATGCAATTACCACCGGTGCACGGGACAGCGTGCTGATATTGGAATACTTTCTCTCAGTGTACGAATTTAGTCTCATTTATTTCATTTCAATTTACGGTAGCCCTTTTTTATTATCGCAGCCCAGACAAGATTAAAACTGTTCTACGAACCTCTCATTCTAATTTTGTATTTCTTGTAATGGTGAACAAATACGGAGTATCGTAAAGAGAATATTCAATTACGAAAAATATGTGGATAGCTGTTTTCTTTTCATGAAAATCTGCTTCAGTGTTTCGACCAAAATATCAAGGTGTTTACTACATTCAATATTATTTCATTTTTTCTCACAATTAATCAGATACGTTCAAATTGTTTTATGACGTCAGTGACCTAATATAGATAAGTTTATTAGACGCTATCGTTTAGGAAAGCATTTTATTGCCACCTTTTATTTGAAATTGATGTGGCTTCAGTTTTTTGCTGATATGTTGTATCAATTTTATGAGCTTTTTTTGTTTTTCAGCGAGTGAATATAAAGATCTTGAAATGATACCGTAAACTTATATTTTACTGTTGCGTCCATTTTCACAAATACTTTATAAGACACGTAAAGCAAAAATGTATTAATTCTTACGTCTCTCATCAAATATAATGAAAGATTCTACAAAGTTTCAACAATACCATAATACGTTCCAAAATTAATGTTTTTTTGCTAACTTCAGTAAAGTATGCTATCAAATTCAGTGTCTTTCCAAGAGTAGCTGCATTTGATATACGGCTTGTGTGTTAAGGAAAATATTAAAAACTTAGCCAATGTAGAATGTGTATTTTCCAAGGTATAGGGTGTCATCAACTGGCCGGCCAAATTTAAACAACGAAGCCTGACTTGTCCGGGACTTTAGATTGATGCGCTGGCTTCGACCCTTTGAATCAATTTATGTCGTTAGCCTCCAAACAATCGGTTACCCTTGATATATACAAAAACGTAATCTTGTTCCGTAAAATGCGTTTACTGCCGGTTCAGCGTAAACGAGTTGCTTCTAACAAAATTCCTAACGACGAAGCCAACGCTTATGTCTCAGGTACCGAACAAGTTAAGCCTCGGAATCCAAATTTCTCCGGCCAATCGAACGCCTCACAGGATCTAGTGTGTTGTATCTCTGTAATAACTGTTGTACTTGTGAATATGTACAGTTTGAGAAAGTGATGAATAAAATCTACCCTTTTTATAAACCAGTCTTTCAATTTTCTGCTGCAAGTACTGGCAACAAACTTGCGTCAACATGATCCGGACACCCGACGTATCCATGATACAGTTAGATAGGCTAACTCTTTTAACCACTCAGACTAATTGCTTCGCATTAGGATAAAGATAGAAACAATTCGCATTGGAAAAAAAAAGTATATATATGTCAGTGCTTTTATGTATATGCGCATATATATATATAGGCAAGGATGATGAGACTTACCAGGTTAACGCACGTGGAGGGCCCAAGCTGCAGTGCACCATGGGTAATGAGCTTGTGACGTCATAAAATCACAGTCCGTTAACAAGTAGCTATTTTGCTTTGTTTCTTCATCATTTCATTTGGGCCTCCAGAGTGTCCTACATGTCCTGCAATCATTATAGTTGCACAAAAATCGTATCAAAGCATCTACGAACTTTTTTAGCAATCTGAAGGATAAAATATTAAAGGAAGGCTTGTAAAAGAGCAGATGAATTCAACCTGGCAGATGCCCGCATGTGTCAAAAGCATTTCTGGAGTCAAGTTTATCGTCTTTAAAATGTAATAAATCAAGTGAGTTTTATAAAGAGTGATATGGCATTCTGAAGATGAAATCATATGGTTGAAAACCTTGATGTTTTCGATTTATTCTTGTCTTCTACCAATGACCTGCTATCCTCTCTAATTTCAAAGCCAATCCGCTACAACAAAAAATAGGCTCAGATGTGTATGATTAAACGCCGAGATAGAAGAACTTATAACAAAGATTTGTAAAGCAAACATTAAAGCGTCAGAGAAACAAATTTCTTTCATTCCGATGAAGTAATATTAAAGAAAAAGTTTATACATAATACGCAGAATCCATTCAACTGCTCTGTAAAATTAGAAAAAATAACATCGGCTACTATACGCTGCGCGCGTTACAACAGTATAAAATAAGTGTCTCGTCTTACTAGCGTTAACTAACTTGGAAAAAAGTTACCTAACCGTATTCCCACAGAACGATGTAGTTGAAATTGGCGAACGTTAATTCCATAATTTTTACCAATGATGCTGTAGTTTTTACAATTAGGAGAGAAGGGTCTGCTAACGACGCGTACGCCACGGCACAGCTTATATCCCCATTTTACAGAGACTTTCCGAAATAATAATAATAATAATATTTTATACTTCAGAAGCTAAAGCAAAGTTTGTAGATGCTTTGATACATATTTTTGTGCGACTATAAATATTGTAGGACGTGTAGGACACTCTGGAAGCCCAAATGAAATGATGAGGAAACAATGTAAAATAGCTACTTATTAACGTACTACGATTTTATGACGTCACAAGCTCATTACCCAGGGTGCACTGCAGCTTGGGCCTTCCGTGTGCGTTAACCTTGTAAGTCTCATCATCCTTGGCTGACACACTTTTGTGTGACATCACTATGCAGCAACTACAGGTTCTATTGTCTGATGTAACTTCTATAGTAAGTGAACTGTGGTACTAGCTAACTAACCATCTAACTATGTGACTAACGTACTAACGGGGGACGAGCAGAAATATAATATATGCTAAAATTCTGCTTGTGGAGATAAATATGCTTCTATCTATATTATAGTTCTGCTTGTCCCTTCTCTAGTTAGTTAGTTTGTTACGTAGCACGACCGTGACGTTTTCATCAGTATGTATTAGATAGAGGAAAATTAGGACACTTTTGAGGTATCCTTGATACAACCCGGAGAAGCAGTTCAGTACAAATTTAAGTTGATACTGCTCTCAGGTCATAGGTAGAAGATTTACTCCTAGGCTTTGAATACTATTCACCCTTTGCATGTACGATCCGGGTTCGAGGGTGTCATGATGGAGGAAAATTTCGTTTGATTTGTGGAATTCCTGCAGGCTCCTTCAGTATCAGATTGGCGAAAATCAAAATGATATGGCTCTGAAATATCACTGAAGAACGGTGGTTTCGTTGTGCGGAATTTCCACTGGTTCCAGCTGGTTGGTATATATAAAGGCCACGATATGTTTACGGATTAATAGCGAATATCCTTATCGGGAATCATACATCTCTCTCCTCCTAATGACGTGTCAGACTGTGAGCCGCAGCTGGAATGTATGAGCCATGATAATTCTTGCTGGGAATGCGTCTTTACCTCCAGTGAACGAAGTGAGAGAGGTGATAATGTTTTCGTTGGAGATTTAAGTATATACTGCATATTTGTATGTCTGCTCACCCAATAACTGGTCGAAGGAGTTGAGCACTGTTCATAATTTTTTGTTGGGTGTTTGGTAGGTTGACCTAGATGTGACCCATGCCAAAAAACTAGACCTAGCTGGCCATATAAAATGACAGCGTTGAATTTTCTCCACCGCGGCAGATCGTCTGGAGAACGGGGCGTTCTATTTTTTTCCTATTTTATTATTGAAGAGCTAATCTCTGGGAAGGAATGGGGCTGTGCCCTAGCCTCGTCCATCAAAAATTACTTCATTGAATTTGCCCCCTACTGCGGATGATGGTCTTACGCCACCGAGGCGTTCTAGTTTCCGTACAGCATTTACAATAAACCTAACCAGCATTCCGTTTGCGGCACCGTTTCTCCAAATATGGAAATGCTGTGCGACTGCATCTTAACATTTATATTTAGTCACAAATCAGTTCGAGAAAAAAATCACCACAAAATGTTGAAATCAGAATGCATCGAACTCAAGGAAGTTGAGATGAAGCGTGCATAATTTACAGGAAATGTATATATATATGTATCCAAATTAAAAGCAATTACAGTAAGAGGTAATAAAAGTATTCAGTATACAAATATTGGAAGAATCGAAAGATACGTAGTTACTGTTAAACATTGAAGGTGCAATGGTAAATATATGAATATCGTTACTAATACTTCACGCTTGGGCCACCATAGACAGGTAGTGCAACCCAAATGAAGCATTGTGCAACACCGGGAAGCCCGAAGCGCTGTCAAGGAAAATCCAACGGAGAGCCGCCAACAGCTGACTTTAATGCCTGCAGGCCACCACGACCGAAAGCTGATCGCGGCAATGAATTTCAGACCAAAACAGACCAGGGCAGAAAACACAGACTGAACTGACGAGTCCAGCACTTAACTTCCTCCAGTGTACAGGTGTGTATCAGCCGCAGCACGCGTATTTCTCCCAAAGATCTTGGGCAGGGACAGAAAAATACAACCAATATCTCAGTGTTGTGCACCTTAAAAGGCGTACAGAGGGCGGCCACCATTCGCCTATGGGACAGATTCACCAGATCACTCGCAGTGCACAGCCTTCTGGCTGAGATAACTGAAACGGAAGGTGAAAATCCTGCGAATCCAGCAGAGAACCATTGACAGCTGTCCCTAATCAACCTTTTTTATAGTAAATTAGGGCATCGCTTTGAGAGCGCACACCTCCGCCAAGTAAGGCAATGTTAACGAAAAACTTGAATTGGTGCTGAAACCAATATTTTCTCTCTATCATCACCAAAATTGGATATTAATTTCTTAGTTGTGCCTCCAGCTTTTTCGAACAGTTTCTGTACTCTTCTTGAAGATCAGTCCATAACTTTGTGAATTATGTTCTAGCATAAAATTAAAAATAGTGACAAACGAACAAACGGATCATTACCGAAAATTGGTCTATATCTAATAACTCATGTTAATTTCATAAAAAAAACACTCATAACGTTTGTGTTATGCCATTGAAAAAAATAAGTCAGACAAACAAACAAACAAACAAACGGATGGACATATCTTCGCCAAAAGTTAATCATCTGATCCTCCTAACATTCCTAACAATCCCTGTAAACTTCGTTCAAACCGGTTCATATCTTTTGAGTTATCTTGGTGGCAGACAGACAAAGAGACAGAGAGATAGACAGACAAACACGACGAAAACATAACCTCCTTGGCGGAGGTAATAAACATGAGCTACAACCGTTTCCACAGTCGTAAAAGTGATCCATGTGATCTAACCGCTGTTGCAGCTGTCAACACATCAGAAGAAACACTAGAATCAACGATGCAAAAGCACAATGAGATGCAGCTGTATGTTCTAATGAAGGATCAGCAAGAAAATTTCAACAACCTACACAGCCGTAAAATTATTTAGTATTTACACTTAACGGTACAGAAACTCGGTTAGCACCAGCTGAAAAAACAAACTAAAACACAACTACAGCTGCATTGTCTCACCACTGAGTTCTGAGCTGATGCAGCGTTAACTGTTTATCGGCATGTCTACTGGTGGAGCTGCCTACGCTACTGTATTGTTATATTATCTCTTTAAACAATTTATAGAGATAGTTAACAATGTAGTAGCATAGTCAGTTCCAACAGTTTACATCTATATAAACAGTTAACGCTGTGCCAGCTTATTTCGCTCCAGCTGTAATAAGAATCAAGAGCACAGTTATAACTACAGAATCACCCTCAAGTGCACTCCAATAATGACATTCAACAACACAATTACAGCTGCAGAAGTTACTTCGAATACAGCTGTAAACTGCATCAAAAACACAATTAACGCCGCAACTGAAGTCCCAGAAATACACATACAGCTGCAGCAGTTCTGTCAAACAGAAGTAAACAGCATCAAAACACAATTAACGTTGCAATCGAAGTCCCAAAACAACAAATATACCGACAGTTACAGCTTACGCTGCAGCAGCAGTATCAGTTACGTCTGTAAAGGGAGCCATTATCGCCGTCTGCGGAGCTTGTCAATCAGAGCAGCTGTTTTGGACGCCCGAGACTTGCTTGCAGCTCTATCTGAGTGACAGAGTGGTGTAAACAACGGAGTGATGAGGCCGGAGTGGTGTTAACAACTGAGTGATGAGGCCGGAGTGGTGTAAGCAACGGAATGATGAGGCCAGAGTAGTGTAAACAACGGAATGATTACGCCGGAGTGGTGTAAACAACGGAGTGAAAAGGCTGGAGTGGTGTAAACAACGGAGTGACGAGGCCGGAATGGTGTAAACAACGGAGTGATGAGGCCGGAGTGGTGTAAGCAACGGAATGATTAGATTAGATTAGATAGGCGCCAGTAGACGAACCAAAAGGCCCATTCCCAAAGAGACACCGGGACTTACACCCCGGCCCTCTATGAGCTATTGCCATTATGTTAGTAGGATGTAGAGGAATGGAGAATCGAGAGGAGAAAAATGGAAGAGAAAGAGAAAAAAGAAAGGAGAAATAATAAAGAAGGGGAGAAGAATCTACGCCAAAGCGATGGTCATGAATGCCCGCAAGCAGGATCGATGGCCGCTAATATGCGGAGCTTAAATATATAGATGGAGCGGAGGTGAGAAGAAGCCAGCTTAAAATGGCCTGGGAAGCTTTGGCCGTTAAGTGTTTGCCACTCGTGGAGAAGGAGTTCTTAGTTGTGGAGGATGTCTCTCCCAATGTATGTCAAGACGATTTTTAAACGAGTTGACCAACTCCGCACCAACAACGTCGGAAGGGAGTCTATTCCAAATGTTGACTATGAAATAGGGAAAGAACTGCTGACTTAATGATGTTCTTCGAACTTTGTGCTTGAGTTTTTGACCGTTGTTTCGCAAGCGATCATTGGGGTCGCTTTCAAAGAGTCCCGTTATAGGTACGTCGTTGAAGCCATTCAAGTACTTGAATGTTTCTATTAGTTGCCCCCTGAGTCGTCTTTGCTCGAGAGAAATCAGACC
>LQNS02276769.1:5328853-5341876 GCA_001587735.2 Parhyale hawaiensis
CAACAAGTGTCCCAGTTGTGCAACCCTGGTCATAACTGTCGCAACAAGTGCCCCAGTTGTGCAACCCTGATCTCAACTGTCCCAGCAAGTGTCCCAACTGTCTCAGCAAGTGTCCCAACTGTCCCAGCAAGTGTCCCAACCATCTCAGCAAGTGTCCCAACTGTCCCAGCAAGTGTCCCAACTGTCCCAGCAAGTGTCCTAACTGTTCCAGCAAGTGTCCCAACTGTCCCAGCAAGTGTCCCAACTATCCCAGCAAGTGTCTCAACCATCTCAGCAAGTGTCCCAACTGACCCAGCAAGTGTCCTAACTGTTCCAGCAAGTGTCCCAACTGTCCCAGCAAGTGTCCCAACTGTCCCAGCAAGTGTCCCAACTGTCCCAGCAAGTGTCCCAGCTGTCCCAGCAAGTGTCCCAACTGTCCCAGCAAGTGTCCCAGCTGTCCCAGCAAGTGTCCCAACTGTCCCAGCAAGTGTCCCAGCAAGTGTCCCAACTGTCCCAGCAAGTGTCCCAACTGTCCCAGCAAGTGTCCCAACTGTCCCAGCAAGTGTCCCAACTGTCACAGCAAGTGTCCCAACTGTCTCAGCAAGTGTCCCAGCTGTCCCAGCAAAGTTGGGTGGGACAACTGACGGTTTTGCTGGCCTGCAGTCGAGTGTTGACGCCGACGGCTGCAATAAACGTCCTCCGCCTGAATACCTGAACAGGATAGCGGAATACCAAAGAGAATACCAGAATTTTGACTTCCATACCCAGATGCACGGTGTTATCCAAGAATACCTAACCCGAATGTAAGGATTCCGAGCCTGTTACCTCTATGCCTGCCAGGGTATCTAGGAGGAATTATACAACCGGAATACAAGAAATATATTAAAATATCACAGTATCTTTTGATATTTCATTTCCGTAGCTGAAAAAATTAATATCTATGAAGGTATATTTAATCCAAACAGGATAGTAGTAATTGTATTTCACATACAGGACTATTTTAACATAATTATCCTACAACTAGAGTGCCCGCTATGTCAAAAATGGCATAGAGAACTTTATGATGACCTTTTATTCATTTTTGTTACTAAGTAATATTCATCTGAAGGATACGCTGCCCACTCAAATTGTCAGAAGAAATGAGTACTATCTACTTCCATCCGTTAGATTAGCACAATCGTTCCTTCTCTTGAGATGCGAAAAATGTCAGTTTATACTTAATTGTTTAAATTTTGCGGTGCTTCACTGCTTGCTAATAGCAAGTAGTGAAGCACCACAGAATTTAAATAAATTGCAGTCTGCATATCATGTATATGACGGCATGATACAACTTCAGTACCTCGAAATATTTGCGTTCAAGCGAAAACTGATAAGCCAAAGAAAGAACGTAAACTGAAAAAATAACTGCTGAGTCTACTACACCGTGAAAAATCTTCTGGTTCATCTTCTACTCAATTTTTTACGTCGTGAACTGAAAGCAAATATAATATCAATGTATAGAGAAATTAATAATATCAGACTCTATGGAAGCGGTAAGAAAAGCTGTTGATATTTCCAGTGATGGAATTTTAACGCTGGCTGAGCAAGAAGTGTATTACAATATTAAGACACGTTTGCCAGCATCTGCAACCTGGTCTATTTTCCACCTGTCAGTTTTCATTGAACCTTGACAAGGTGACCACAGTCGCCCACCTGGCCTAATTTTCGCCTGTTTTCTTAACACTTGACAGAAAAGGGACTCATAAATATGTATATAAACACCCAAAAAGGGCTTGTGGCGTTAGACTATCACCCGCGGTGGGGGCAAGTCAACTGACTTGACTGTCTGAAAAAAGTTAGCATCATGACTCAACTCTTTCGGCCTCTTTTTGGGTGGACAGACAAGAAGATTTATCGCCGTCATTTTTTATGGCCAGCTAACTCGAGTTTTTGGCCTTACTCACATCTAGGTCAATCCACCTGACTCCCTACAAAAATTATGAACATTGCTCGACTCCTTATGCTTTTTTTGGGTGGAGTTACAGATTCAACGCCGTCATTTTTGATGGTCAGCTAATTTAAATTTTTTTGCCACTTTTCACATATCAGTCAACCCACCAGACTGCCTACAAAAACTCACTTTGTGACACAACTTCTGCCTCTTTTTGGGTGGACAGACCACAACATTCATTGATGACATTTTTTATGGCCAGCTAATTCAAACTTTTTGGCATCGGTCACATCTAGGTCAACCTACCAGACGTCCTGCAAAAAATTATGAAGACTGCCCAACTCTTACCTCTTTTTGGATGGACAGGTAAATAATATATGTATGTAGTATATACAAATTTATAAACTTAAATCTTAAACGATAACATTATCACCTCTCTCACTTTGTTCATGGGTGATAAACAGATACAAACACATCTCAATTAATTGTATTGTAGGTTTTCTTGCACATGCAAAGCTATCTCAGATTCCATACGGTATACAAGAGAGATCCTAATGGCGGACTACTTGATAACGCTGGCACATATGACAACATACTTGACACAGCTGATATTGTTAATAAAATACTTGGCAGCACTTGCCCTGATGGCTTTATACTTGAAGCATCTAGTCCTGATACTTAAATACTTGACACAATCGGTCCTGATAGCAGAATAGTTCAGAAAATTATCCATGCATAAACCAGAAAAGTTCACTGAACTCATTCTAATGTACAATTGAACCAGATGGTAAAATGCTTGAAGTAATTCATCCCAATGTCATAGTAATAATTTCACAATTTTTCCAAGACTTGCTTCATATAAGAGGGGATGTGAAAACGTTCCTTCACCAAGCTTATAACTCAGGTATGAATCAGCACTAGTTGTGCAAAGTATTTTCCTGGTTCCGACAAGTATCCTTCCTGCAAGTACCTCTCACTGGAATAAAAGCTATACAGTCGGAGTATTTGCGTGTTAAGATCCTTTGATGTTACTTGTTGCTTAGAACAAGAAAGAGTGAACACTCAACCTTCTTTATTCTACACAAACTTTTATTCCATTAAGACGTACTTGTCGGAAGGAAGCTTTTAGGAACTTGGAAAATTATGATTTTGAAAGTAAAGCAAAGATCAAAGATTTAACAAAACCCAAACATCGGTGGATGTCATCTCAGGTTATTGATGCATTACAGAACGTTCATGGAGATGCTGTCCATCACAACACAATTTAATATATATATATATATATATGAAGTTACTACCAAGAAGATAAGGTCAACCTGACCATCAAATGAAGAAACAGTGACCCAAGTTCAAACATTAGTGGAATAATCCACCGCGTTTCAATTTAAATGATGAGAAGGAATTTGAATTTCGCCCTGCTCGACATCCTCCATGTCGCACCAGAATCTTGCAGTCAGTAAGCTCTCTGCTCCATGGATGTCCAAAACGTTGGGTAGCGACACAGCAATGACAGATCAATGAGCATCACAGGGCTCCAAAATCAAGCCTTTGAGGCTTAACTTGTTCGAAACTTCAGGCAGGTGCTCTGATTTCGACACGCTGATTCGAGTTTCAGACGTTCATCTTCTAGCGTTTACCTGTGAAACTTCCAAGAACTCAATCTTTCTCAGTAAAATAAACATAGGGGTCGAAAGAATTCACTAAAATTTAACGTTTCGGGACGTATCTTCCTTCCTCAGAAGAGTTAAAAAGGCATCGAAAAATCTAAAAGGAGTAATTAATTTCAAGTACAGTAGTATTCAGGGCAGAGCTGTTGCCGGAGTAGACTTGGAGGGTCCATTTATCAATGCTTGTACAGTCGGACGACATGGAAAAGTAGTCGTGGTACAGTCATTGTGTAGAGGGATCAGAGCATGTACAGTTGGAGGAAAAACGTCAGTTGCGGATCGTAATGAGAGGTACAGCCATAGTCACCATTCGAGACCGGATTTACGGGCATAATTTTAAAAGGGCATTAAAGGCATAAAAACAATATGCCTCTATAGATAATGGCATAAAAATAGGCCTTTAAACAATAACTGTATATTGGCATATACGTAGATGAAACAATACCTGCACACTTTGGTTCCTTGTTTGCTTCGCTCCAGTTCTTAATACGTCTTGCTATTAACAACTTACCTTATCTTCAGTAAAACTACTACCTAACTAGGCCTATAAAAATAAAAACTGCCAAATCAGTGGAGTTTTTGACGAGTTTTTGTTAATGTTGACAACCTAAAGATTATTTCCAAAAACAAGTTTGTGACGGTGAATTCAAGACATAGGTGAGGAATATGTGCATATACCTAACTATAGAAGAGTGCCCAATCTTCAATGTTTCGTTTTCCATAAATAGTGCACCGATTGTGAAAAAAAAAGAATATAGGTTCAACAGATACATCAAGTCTTCTTTTGAAAATGTCATTAAGGCAATCCGTGAGGCCATCAAAGGGAAGAGAATCTGGGTATCCATCGACGAAACCACAGATACCAAGGGGCGTGCTATTGCCATCCTATGGTGATTGTTGGAATCCCTAGGTCGACGTAGCCATGGAAATATTTCTTTTTAACCTCGGCAGTCGTTGAGCATACAAACGACACTACGATTGTCCAACTCATCGATTCTTCGATGTAACCCAGCTAATAATTTGACGTTGATTCTACGTAGATATCAGGTCATTTGAGACCTGAGACAACGTGCTGACAACGTTGTGAAAACTTCCATAGCTACTTGGCAATGTCAATTCAGAGCAGATAATGTTGTTAGTACGTCCTATCACAACGTACTAAGGGACTGCCAAACACAAGGTGCCAAGGACGTGCCCAGCACGTGGTTAGCACGTTGTGATACGACGTGCTAACAACGTTATACGGAGTCCACAAATCAACGTGCAGAGCACGTCGAGCCACGGTTCACCACGTTGATCCTACGTTGTTTGTTAGCTGGAAATTAGCATGACCCCATAAAATCTCGTACGACTGCCCTGCTCTTCGAAACGGATGCAACTCCGGACATGAAGAAGGCTGCACGGTCCCTGAGGGTTCTGTATCCCAATATGATACATGCAACCTGTTTGGCCAATGGGCTCCACAGGATTTCCGAGGAGGTTGGAGGTCTTTTTCCGACAGTGAATCGTCGTATTGGGAATGTGAAGAAATTTTAATGAAGGTTCCTGCGCAGACTATCCTTTTGAAAGAGCTCAAGCCAAACCTGGCACTTCCTCCTCAGCCAATTCTGACTCGTTGGGGAACTTGGATATCTGCCGCTCTCTATTATGCAGACCCCTACCAGGACTTCAATCAAGTGGTATCTCTTATGGACCCCAACGAAGTCGCAGCCATTCAGATTGTGCAGGAAATTACGGGATGTGATGAAGTCAAAATTACCTGGCCTATGTGAAATCTCACTTTGCTCGTGTCATCAACAGTATTGCAATTCCAAAGACCCGTGAATTGAAAATTAATAGGGGCATTGAACGAATTTCACTCTGTTCTTCGTCATTTAAGTTCTACCTATGGAACTACTGGTGCTACTGTCAAATCGAAGTGTCAACGAGTTGATGCTGGCAACGAAGGACTCGTCGAACTCCGTCAGATTCGAGGCATTCTTGAGAGAAAATCCGGAAACTACCAAGTTGTTACAGCCCGACAGAATTAACAGCTTTTTTGTATGCCCCTCCAACTTCCGTAGAAGTTAAACACAGTTTTTCTGCTCTTCGAAATATTTTAACTGATAAACGCTTAAATCTCACCCCTGACAATTCGAAGAAACTATTAGTTATTGGCTCATACGAATGTAACAACCCGAAATAACTTATTAAAACGTTGCCGTATTTGGGCATCATTCCTTAAAGTTCGTAGTATTACAGCTGCAGCATTATTTAGATAGTAGTACTTAATAGCCAACAGGGGTGGGTGGAAGTTGGTTTTTACATCGCCGGTTCATTAGCTGCTTTTTTAACACCATCATTAGTAATTGTGATTTTTTCTCATAGAATTTTTTTCATTCTTTATGTGTACCGATACACACTTCAGGCTGGGTTTTGTTTTCTGAATGTACAGTATATACAACGATTCTAGAGTTGTGAGTTCTATTGGGTTGGGAAAGTCACTGATAAGGAAATCTTTGCTGCTAATAGGAATATCCAATCAGCTCAACATAATGGAGTTGCTTCTAACATCTGCAACTTTTCAAGTTGGCAAAGCCAAAGTTCTCGTCGGCAGTTCCGGACAAGTCAAATCAAGTGAGTTTGGCTTAAATCAACCTTGACGATCTAGCCGAACGTGCCCTTAGTCGAAATGAAGCTGAAAAAGAGGAGTATTTCTTAGAACGACTTCTTACTGAAAAAGTTACCGGAATTTATCAGTAAGATCCCGAGAGTAAGATCCAGTGACATATAACAGCTTAAAAAATTCCAGAAAACTGTCGATTCCTACTATTTGCAGCAACTGAAGAAACTGCAGAAGCTGTTAATTGATTTCATTTGCAGCACCGAAAGAGGGGGCAGTAACACCATCACATTCAACACCTGCAGAAATAGCAATAAACTGTAGATTCTTTTCTTTTCAAACGCTTGAAGAAAACGCAACAAACGTAGATTTCAATCATATACAGCACCTCAAAGAATTGCAGCAAATTGTTGATTTCAATTATTTGCAGCGGTTAAAGAAAGTGCAACAGCCTGTCAATTTCTATCACTTACGACACCCTTGCCTTGACAGCTGTCAACACTGTCACGGGCTGATTGCTCTTCGAATTTTGTGACATCGCAAGAACCGTGGCAAAACTCGCGACTTCATTACAAGGGGACGCGCCCCCATCGACCCCTCAACCTGTCCCCCTTCGCATATGTAATCAAAATTTTGCCATTTCCAAAATGAAGAGAAGCTGTAGCTTTTTGAAAAGAGGGGGGTTCTTTTTTTTTTTGCTTGAGGGACACACGCTAGCCCTTTCCTAAAGAGAGGGATCCTTGTCTTTTCCCAAGGGAAGCGTGCAAGCCCTTTCCTAAAGAAAGGGAACCTGGGTCTTTTCTTATGGGAGGCGTGCAAGCCCTTTCCTAAAGAAAGGGAACCTGGGTCTTTTCTTATGGGAGGCGTGCAAGCCCTTTCCTAAAGAAAGGGATCCTGGGACTTTTCTTGTGGGAGGCGTGCAAGCCCTTTTCTAAAAGGAGGAAGTACCTTAGGCAAAGAGAAGGCTCTATAGTTTTCTAAGGTGAAAGATACTTTCTTGTTTCTAAATATGGAGTTTTTTTTCTACAGCGAAGCCTTTGCTCATTCTTATTGAAAGCGATCTTTGCTCTATTCTAAATAGAGGGATCCTTGCTCTTTTATAAGAGTGGCATCCTTGTGCTTCCTACAGGGCGGGATCTTTGCTAGTAACTAAAGAGAAGATCGTTGACACTTCTGTAAAAAGGAAGTGATCTTTCCCAATAGAGGCTTTTCTTCTCCCAGTGGGAAGAATTCAACTTCTCCTACTAAGAAATCTAAGCACTTTTGTAATAAGAGCGAAATGCTTGCCGTTTCGTAAGGGAATGACAGTGACTTTTTCTGCAAGAACCTTGGCCTATGATAATAGGACCTATTACCCACTCCAAAAAAGAGTGAAGCCATTACCCTCTCCTACTCGATGACATAGGCGGCAGTAGACGGATCAAAAAGCTCATTTCCAGAGCCGCCGGGACTCTATGAACTATTACCATTATATCTATTAGCGTTTTTAGAAGACTTGAAAAGAGAAGAGAAACGAAAAAACTCAGTCAAAGAGACGATCATGCAAGCATGATCAATAGCTGCAGCTCTGTACGTGGGGCTCAGAAACCTCAAGTTAGTTTAAGCAGAAGAGAAAAGAGTATGGATTAAGCTGACTTCTGAAGCTATGGCCGTTAAGAGTTGTGACTCCCACTGTTTGTCAAGACGATTCATAAACGCGTTGGCTGTCTCCGCACCGACAATGTAAGGGGTATATAGTCTGTGGGCTGAGTGGGCTCACCTTGCACCTCCCCCTCCCCACCCCCAATAGAACTGATGAGACCTCACTTAAATGGTTGTATGTGACCTATATTTTCCCTTTTTCAATGTTACCATTGAAAATGTAGGTACTACTCCTAGGGCTTTGAAGTTGGGTGTGTACCCAATATTGCTACAGCTTTTTTAGGGGTGGAGTAACTGATATTGACATAACTCTGGACTGGGTGGTCATAGCAAAGTGAATGACACCTCAAAGTTCGTCTTGAACCTCTCTAGAAGTGGAAATGACATTTATGCAAATTATGCATATAATTAGGTCAACAGAGGTCGAAAGGTCACCGATTTTTGTGAAAATTCAAAACCTGCCATCTGGGTGTATAATGCTTCGAAAAGCTATGAAATTGGGAATAATTCAACTAAGAGTCTGCAGTTTGTTATAAAGACGTCCCTTTGCAAATTTATCCGCTGAAATACAAGTATTTTCTAAACTGATGACTCTGTGTTTAACAAAAGAAGTCAAAATTTGAAAATGCAAAGAAAGTCCAGAATTTTGTGGCGGTAAAGTTATAAATGTTTATGAGCAACATATACCACAAAAAGTCATCAAAAGTGATGAGATTGAGGGTTAATTGATTATTTTAAATCATTAGAACCTTGATGTACCTCATGTTATTCATATTAGCTTCATACTATAGCTTTAGAAATTGCAAAGTCGCATTCCCGGTCACCCAGTTAATTTAGTGATCCGACGACCACTGTCAGGATATAAATGAGTTATTCACTGAAGAAAATCTCCTTCAGGCCATTGTTTTTTTCCAGTTCTGAAGCTCCGTCTGTCAATAGAGACAAAGCAAACTTAGTAGTGACATCTATTGCCACTAAGATGACTTACACAAAATCAAAAGTGAAGCATGGACATAGAGATTGTCGCCGAATCAAATAGCAGTCATGCATATTTTCACATTTGCTACATGATATATGATTGACAATTCAATAAAACAGTATATAGAAACTAACTACAATAGGTCAGTAACATTTTTGTCAGTTATAGTGCATGAGAACTCGCTCATTATGAAAATTAAGTGACCAATACATTTTTGTGTAAACAGCACTACAGGTATGTGTCATATGTGATAGTTTGCATAAGTATTTGAGCAAACTAGCCAGGTATTTTTTTATGAGCCTTGTATGCCTATTAATCTGTGTAGGCCTCTATTCACGATGTATTGGATTGTTACCTTCACTTAATCATGACTGTTCAGTGTTCAACATATGCCAACGCAACTGAGTATGTGGAATGACCTTATAAATAATAATGACACTATTGCATGGTGTCACAGGAAATTTTATCATTTAAAGAATTGAAAATGAACAGTGCCAAATACGTGCCATATAGCCCTAACTTCTATAGGTCCCATTTCTCAAATATGACTCACTAGGCAGATGTTCTTGGGTCTAATCTCTCTTGCTCTTGTTATAATGGACAGCGACTAGCGGTTTTCATCTATGCTGATTTCAGGTAGTTTGACGACAGCCAATTGCCGTAAAGAAAATGGAAAGGACATCATTGAAAAGTAATCAGCACCCATCAGTAATAACATTCGTATTTTCTATGACAGTGCGGCAATCAAACTGCACTTTGTCCATTTTTCTGATCTATCAAATACCCAAGAACGATTTAACCGAATCAGTAAAATCAGGAGAAACCGACAATCTCAACCACTTAGGTTGGCACAATGTCGAGATGCCATTTATAGACTAATTCCCGATCACTTGCAGTTAGGAAAAAACCAAGATACCGTCGTGGTTGCTAGCAGAGATTGACCAGTAACATAGACCGCCTTAAAGTCAATAATTCTACCAATGAATATAAGTCTAGAACTCAAAGTCGCTGCTACTCAGCTGAAAAAGATACTTGAACAGAAGTGTATTTTCTGAATAAACTATGGGCAAAAGAGTTCTGGTCGAAAGTTGATGGACCAAGGAGGTTCTGTCCTTTGTTTTTATGAGAGGGGAGGTGACACATACTATCCTCCCTCTAGCAGATCAAGGAGGTGATGAAGATCTCGCCAGGCGTGATCGAAGGTGTGATCTCTTTGCTTCAGAGGAGCGTTACAATAAACATTACCGCAAGAATTACTGTGGTGGATCAACATGGCAGAGCTCAGATGAAGACGCTAAGCAGGAGGTCAAGGACCAAGAAGAAACACATGAACTTTGCTTCATGAAATTATGCGAGGTGGCTTACCAGAGTATAATTATTGACCATTCTATAATAAAAGTGACTGATCGTTAACGATATGTACTTATAGTAGATCAAAACTGCTGAATTAAGCTTATAAAAATGAGTTTGGAAAAACATGAGGTATATTTTGAACAACTGAGTACTACTGCTTCCCTTGAAGAAGGGTCGGGAAGTTACAGTCTGCCATAACTTTCAGCTATGATCTTGATCTTGCCGCTGCTCTTAGTAATAGCTGTGGCTTGCATGGGCCTTATTCAGATGAAATAGATAATCTAGCTCTTAGCTATGCTAGATAACGGTAAGGTACCTCAGAAGTAAAGAAATTACGACCGTGAATACATCTGACGAGTTATTCATGACCTCTTTGCTCTGCTATAGAGAGCATAGCGTCTGCCACTCCCTATAAACACAAACTACAGAAACCCCGTACTCCATCGACAAGTACTCTTTCGCCCATAGCTTTTACAGAGGATGCAGTTCTGTTTCAACATTAAGTTTTGAGCTCAGTGGCAAGAGCTTGGTGTTCTTGACTGACATTCAATGGTTGGTTTACTGGCTTCAGGCGGTGTAGATTACTGGCGAATTTCCGGTAGCATCAACGATAGTAACGTCGAGTTTCCTTTAACTGTAGCTGATCCAGAATTAGTCTACATACTGTATATACAGTATGGACTAGCCATCCCTAGCGGTTGAGACTGTCGGTTACTCCTGATTTTACAGATTCGGTTGAATCGTTCTTGGATCAGAAAAAAAAATCGAGCGTAGTTTGGTGTGTCATCGCAGAAGACAAAAAAAGAAATTTCAGTCAGAAATACTTATTTCCACAAAAAGAAAGTGAACAAAAGCTTTGTAGTTTTGTTACACATGCGAAACGAGACTCGGTTACTTACTAACACTCAGGTTGCTGTTGTAATTCAAAATTTCGTCTTTTCAGGTGCATCAATTTTACTTGTTTTTGATGCATCTAGGTGCATCATCGGCTTTGTCCCAAAACCGAAACACATAAGTGCATCAACGTGACCAAGTGCATCGTTAGACCATGTATGCAACATTATGATGCAGTTTCTCTTAATGATGCACTTTCGGGTTCCAGTTTTGGGACAAAAATGCATGTCATTTTCATGCACTTTAGTGCATCAAATTTTCTCGCAGTGCAGATGTCATACTTCGAATTTTCACAAAAATCGGTGACCATTTGAAACTTTGCTGACCTAACTATCAGCATAATTTGCAGAAATGTCATTTCCACTTCTAGGGAGATTCAAGACGAACTTTGAGGTGTCATTCACTTTTCTATGACCACCCAGTCCAGAGTTATGTCAATATCAGTTCCTCCAACCCCAAAACATCTGTAGCAATATTGGGGTACACGCCTAACTTCAAAGCTCTAGGAATAGTATTGCGTCCCTACATTTTCAATGGTAAAATGGAAAAGTGAAGACAAAGGTCACATAGTACCATTTACTTGTGGTTTCGTAAGTTCTAGGGGAGAAAGGTGCAAGGTGAACCCACTCAGCCCACGGACTACTATACCAGAAGTTCACTATGAAATACAGAAAGAACTACTGGCTTAAGATTGTTCCTCAAACTTTAAGCTTGAGTTTTTGACTGTTGTTTCGCAAGCGATCGTTAACTTTTCTCTCAAAAAGTCCCGTTGTAGGTGCATAGTTGAAGCCATTCGAATACTTGCAAGTTTTTTGTAGTTGCCCCCTGAGTCATCTTTGCTCGAGAGAGATCATACCCACTTCCTGAAGGCGACATTCGTATAACTTGTTTCATAGTTTGAGGTATCAATTTCGCTGCTCTGCTTTGGATGTTCTCCATGTTATCAACGTCTTTGCTCTGATGCGGCGACCAGAATTGAAGAGCAAATTCTAAATGTGGCCGCACTAGCGCTTTGTACAAGGGAATGATTGTGTCTTCGGATTTGTACTCGAAATTCCTGGTAATGAATTCCTGTATTCTGCTAGAGGTAGAAAACCCCTTTTACAAAGTGGAATCGACTTTATCGAAAGAGGAATCCTAAATCTATTCTGTAAGATCGAGGTCATTACACTTTCCCCAGGGACGTGGAGCCCCTAGCCTTAATCTAACGGTAGACGACCAGTACTCAAAGGTGTTGCCTCATTCGTATCTACAATGCTGGACATGCTATCCTAATCCAGAAGAAAAATCTAGCCAATGCTTGGTCAGTATTGTTGTCGCTCATTTTCTACTTAATGGGCACTGCCCTTGTGGTCTGTGGGATGGAGTCAGTTGTCATATGAGTCTTCTATCAATGATGTCATAGCTCATGCAATTTGTGGTCGACTGCTGCCGTACACTCTTCTGGGTACTAGAGGTGGTATATCTGCAGAGCGATCCAGTGCATGTTGGTGTCCAATCCGGAATTTAATAAGCATTTATCGACTGCCTACGAGTAAATAGTGAGAGGTATCGGATAACATCGAAAAAGTGGCTATAAATTGCTGATTGGAGTTAGGGGGGGGGGGGTCCAGGTGCCCTTAGCTTCATATAACAGTGACGGCTTTGAATTCTTGCTAAGAGCCTTGGCCTCTCCTAATTGGGAGCTTTTCTTCCCTCTTCTGCTTAAAAGTTGAACCTTTGCTCCGACTTGTCTGTAAAGATTTTAGGTACTTCTCTAGGAAAAGATAAAAGCTTTTTTGAAGAAGGTCTTTATCCTGTTTCTATCCTTTGCTAAAAGAGGTTTTGCTTCCATTGCTAAAAGTTATATGTCATTGCTTATACCTTACCTTGAGTACCTTGAGAGTCTTCGGAAGAAGTCCAGGTGACGTTGTTCACGTCACCCCACGTGTGTGGAGTCACTCTGCTGGGTGTCTTCTGTGGTGCCGCAGTTTGCGAC
>LQNS02276769.1:5404595-5420175 GCA_001587735.2 Parhyale hawaiensis
TCTTGTGTGTTAGTACGAGCCCTGTAAGCGTATTGATTTTTGTGAAGTAGGCGGGATTGATCGAGATATCTTGCAAGCTGCTCTGCCACAACTTTTTCGAGAAGTTTTGACAGCATGGGAAGAGAGCAATTTGGGGAAGAGCAATTTTATCGACACGTACGGTAAGTAGTGCCTTTTTGTCCTCTATAATAATAGTGAAAGACGTGTAATGAACACTACAGTTGGCCAGTTCGGTGAATAAAATTGATGACATGAAATTTGCTTCTATTACCCGTAATAATACCCTCAACAGCTTTCTGTAAGTAAGTCATTCCTGATGCTATTATTTATTGTTCTTTTAGCTTGTTTTTGACAAGGCAGCTTTACAGTTGCTGGCGATATACATCAATTTCCTTTCCGAAAACCTATTCACTGAATCAATGTCTTTTCAAAAGTTTACCAAGACATATTGGCAGATTCATCTCCGTCTATAACTTGCATACAAATCGATTTTCAAGAAGATCCATTATATGTTGTATTCTATTCAGAATGTTGGCCGCATTTAGGGCATTCCAAAAATTTTGTTTTGCATAATTAGCAACGCTACAGCTTTTATTGCATATAATACAGACCCTACATATAGTCTATGCTTGTGGCGTACATGTGAGTCAGTAGCGAGTTAAGTTACTCACATACTTACTCTTCAACGGTTTACTTCGTGTAGTGAGTCAGAAGTACTACGTGTGACTCACCCTGGAATTCAACATAACGTAACCGAATAGGAGAAGTGAGCTAACTCCCTTAAGATAGAAACGTTGTTAACTGCCTCTGCCCTTTTCTCCTCTAGATATCATAACAGGTTTTTTCCTTGAACTTGTCTCGCCAGTCTTATCTTTTCTAACACGGGTCCGTACGACTCGTTTTTATTAATCTCGTAATGGGAATTTCGGCGTCCGGCTGTCGCTTTGGAATCACTGCCTGGGAATTCCCATTCCTGACGATGAATTTTAAAACGCGTCCATGACGTTTGGAGGTGAACGATAAGTTCAGCAAATATGCCCGAAATTATAACATTCAATATTTTAATTTTCACGGGAATTCTAGTTTGACACAGGTGGAAAATTTCTGATAACAGTAATAGCTTTCATGAGTGCCAACTTTTATAATAATTTCTTTTTGTGACTGTATTTTCTCAATTAAAAATCCACTCGTATAAGTCAGAATTTTTTCCATAATCACACCTAGAATTAGACACGAGGGAAACACATATCTTCCCATGGTCTGAGCTTGATCAATGCATCAGGAGCTTTTGGGGATTCTAAGAAGGTAGTCACGTACCTGGTCAGAATGTCTTTAATGTTAAGTAACAGAAAATGGGCTTAACAAGCCCCTTAACCGAATTTACCGTTACTTTCCAGTATTAGGACTGCTTGCAACTTGCTCAAATGAGTAAAGAAATTGTTGAAGAGATCATATTTCTTTTTCAAGTTTTGTTTTCTGCTAATATTGAAATCGAAGGGAAAACTCTGATTTCTGTTGACGTATCAAATTTACCCTTGGTATTGTTCAACGAACTTTGAACTACCACGAAAGACTTGCCCAACTTCAAGTGTACTCTATCTGAAAGAGATATAAGCGTTTTCTAGTCATCTATATCTAGGAAATTCTCGAAGGAAGCACTCTAAATGACTGAACTATATATTGCCAGGCTCTCGAAGTGTACTGAATATATATGAAATATACAAATGCCGGTGAAAGACAGCTGCAGTGTCGTAGCAAAAAAATATTCTGTTAGGTCTACCGTGCGGGGTAGAAAGTTCTTCAACTAAATGCCCACAACATTCTTAATGTCACATACATTGAAGCGCACAACTCAAGAACCTATTGCAAGCATACTAGATTTAAGCTCCAGGTTTCTGAACCTTCCAGTGATCAAGGAGTGCAGTTAAAAAATACCTCCTCAGCGAGCGGGTGGCATGAGTAACACCACCTGGAGCAGGTCCGATGATACGCAAAGGTAAATGTACTGTAATGGATGAATTTTTCTCTCTTTGTTTGAATAATTTTTTTTCATGATTTTCTTCCAGTTGTTCAGGGACAGACAGTTCTCTTATTTTCAAGTTGATTTTCTTTATTTATTTTAAAAATTGTCATCTACCCCAAGTTTTTCATTTTTTAGCAAAAAATATTACACAAAGTCACTGAAAAACCAGTCTCACAGTTTTTATAACTTTTTGTCCCCCATTTTTTTATTTCTATGGAAGCGAGCGCATTCTTATTTTCCACTAAAAAAAAAGTCGTTTTTTCTTAATTTGATCTCTCTTCACGCAGCAGCAAATGCTCATTTTGCCTTTTTCCCATTTTTGGCTATGAGGAGGGGCAGTGATAAGAATCTATACTGTGCTTTCTCTCACGCTCCAAATAAGGAACTAAGGCCGACTAAGGACACTCTTAACGGCCATAATATCCGATAACTATCCGCCGGCTCGATGAACCCTTTTGTCCGTAGCATCCACTAGATTAACGACCGCTCTAACCGTTATCGACAACGATCCACTTAACCGTTAGAAGCTCAGACCGTCTTGTACTTCATATGAACTCCGGTCCTGCTGACCAGCTGGGAATGTTCTAAAAAAAGCTCTAACGGTGGGAATGGGAATCTTGTCGTTCCAGGTCTATTCATTTTGAGGATGTTCAGTTAGGTCCAGTTGGAATGGCCTCTGGTAATGAGAATTTCGGGAATTTTGTGACGACGGAGGTGCGACGGTGACGACGGCGAATTTGTTTCTTTCCGCAACTATTCGTCACTGCTTCGTCGCGATCGTCGTTATCGTCATTAAGATATACATTTCGTCACTGAAGTATAAAAGCATTATATGGCAATGGACATTTCCTCATAATAAATAAGTTTAAAATTTGCAAACAGCAGCAAGAATATCTCTGATAATCCGACTCTCTCGCAATGCACACCCAAAAAGTTCGTCAATTGCAATTTTCCGTCTATGAAATGGAAGTGTTCTCTCAATAACATTAAAATTCCTAATTATTTAAGTTTAATAATGCGTAATTAACATAAAAATATTTTGTCATGAGCACTGGCGTACTTTATCACTGACGTTAGAATAAACCGTCACGTATCTATTCTGAAAGATTGTGGAAGGAGAAAAAATTTTTGTCTCTAAGGTACCAATAAAATTTATTAATAAAGATGGCTGTTTGTTACCGGCGGTAAGAATTTCAGCAACTCAAACAGTTATTTCCCCGTAACAATGACTAAAAATTTTACATCATACAGCATTTTTTTACGACACGAAAACTTTTTTCCCGACTGCAGTTATCAACAACTCTTATAACAAAACTATTCCATGACACTGAAAATTTATCATTGTTTAACAATTTTGTTTATTCAACGGAAAAACTTACGTGATTATTACACCGCATTTTTCGGTATGTTGTTAGAGCTTACCCTTCCTGGTGTAGGGAATGTAATCCCTCACACAAAATTGTCCATTATTTAAAATTTTTCCCGTCTGATGCAAATTTTTTTAGGGCGTAAAACTTCCACAAATTAAAAATGTGTCCTCTTGCTGGAAGTTGTTGTTTCCTCCAGCGATTTTTCCTGGAATACTTTATCCTTGTGAAAATTATAGCATTTCAGCAGAATACTTTTTTGCTTACTGACACAACTATTATCATATCTGTAAAAAAAAAACTACCTCAAAACCAAGAATTTCCCATTGTCGTAGGCATTGAACGGTTCTCTTCCGTGCTTGTATAATTACCCTGGTATTTTATTCAAAAGTTTACGCTTCGACAGTCAAAAGTTGCAGCCTGCTTTGATTGCTGGGCAATGCAGGGAACCGCGTGTACTGTTGTTACATAAGTTTGCTCAGCGTGCAGCTGTGCGTGAATGTTAATTTAAGAGTTTTTTTTCTGCATCTTTCTCCTTAACCCTCCCACGAGTAAAGAAAATATCCACCATATTTCTTCAAGAAACACTATAGGATAATGTTTTGCTTCTTCTCGTTAACCTAGAATAAAGTCCATCAGTCCGTCCGTCCGCCCGTCCGTCCATCCGCCCATGTATCTGCACGTTAGACTTTTCAATATAAGATAGGGGAAATTCAACTGGTAAGAAGCTCTAATTTTCGCTGGAAAGAAGTTCAACCATTGCTGTCTTCCTTAGCGCTTCTTGAAAAAAAAAATTGTGATATACTGGGTCGTTTATGACACCAAGTACCATTTATGGCCTAATATCAGTAGAACAAATTTACCACACATTATTTGTAGCTAATTATCAGCCCATTCAACTTGTCATATTACATTCATCACCCACCTTCAGACAATTGAATGTATGTTATTTACCATTTTAAAGTAGCATATTCAGTATACTGCATGTCATTTACCACTTTCCATTAATGTAGTCACCACAGAAACACATAATTTACCACTTATCAACGGGTTATATACTTTACAACATGATATTCCCCTCCTTTTGTTGACCTAATCCATTTCTTTGTTATAATCAACACTTTTCACCATTTTATTCAACTTAAAACACATCATTTTACACTTTCCTATTAAGTATTCCCTTTATCAGCCAACAACTTGTATAGCTTTAATATATCATTATCATTTTCCACTAAGTTATTCATGTTTCAGTTTCTTTCAACCCTTGAAATTTATCTAAGAGTAAATTTAAAGGGTTGAAAGAAACATTAACCCTATTACATTAATTCATGCATTTTACAGTGGCATGTAACACTTCTTTCAACATTCAGTTTACAATGAATCGTTTACCACTTTCCGTTGTTCAATTCATCAGGTTCTATTATCACCTTCTACTAACTAATCCAGTTTACAATGTACAGTATCTTTGCTCCGTACCTTCAACCTATTTAGCCTTTACATATTAATGTTCTCTTTCCAATAGTGTATTCAGTTTACTATATGCTTATTTATTTACATCCTTCCATTAACTTCATCAATTATCCACTCTTTATTTACCACCTGCCATTCACCTAAAGTTACAACTGAACATTTATCAAGTTTCATACACATAAACAAATTGCAACATATCATGTAGGTACCACCTTCTACACACTTATCCAATATCTTTCATATTATTCAACCCCTCCCATTTACATAACCAAGTTGCCACAGCATTTTTTCATCTTTTATTCGCCTATTTATTGTAGCACATATCATTTACCACCTCTCATTTACTAATTAAATTTTATCTCACACCATTTACCACTTCCCATTTGCCTATTAAATTTCATCTCATATCTTTCAACACCTCCTATTTACGTTTTAAATTTATCTGATATCATTCTCTACCTATCATTTACCTATTAAATTTATCTCATATCATTCCCTTCCTCGCATTTAACATATCCGCCAAGGAGGATATGTTTTCGTCGTGTTTGTCTGTCTGTTACCAAGATAACTCATAAAGTTATGAACCGATTTGAATGAAATTTTCACGGATTGTTAGGTATGTTAGGAGGAACAGATGATTAACTTTTGGTGAAGATATGTCCATCCGTTTGTGTGTTGGTTTGTCTGCCTCATTTTTCTCGACGCTATAACTCAAAAAGTTATGGATGGATTTTGATGAAATTAACATGAGTTGTTAGGTATATTACAAAGAGAATTGACCGAATTTTGGTAATGATCCGCTTGTTCGTTTGTTCGTTTGTCACTGTTTTTAATTTTATGCTTGTTAGCACAATAGGTCAAAAAATAATTAATGAAACTTTATGAAATTTATAGGAGTTGTTAGTAATGTTAGAAGACATAAATGATCAAATTTAGGTGCAGATCGGTTTGTTCGTTTGTATGTTAGACTCATGTTTGTCATTTACCTATTTACCTATTAAATTTATCTCATATCATTCTCTTTCTCACATTTCCCTATTAAATTTATCTCATATCATTCTCTTCCTCGCATTTACCTATTAAACTCATCTCATATCATTCTCTTTCTCACATTTACCTATTAAACTCATCTCATATCATTCTCTTTCTCACATTTCCCTTTTAAATTTATCTCATATCATTCTCTTCCTCGCAAATACCTATTAAATTTATATCATATCATTCTCTTCCTCGCATTTACCTATTAAACTCATCTCATATCATTCTCCTCCTCACATTTACCTATTAAATTTATCTCATATCATTCTCCTCCTCGCATTTACCTATTAAAGTTATCTAATATCATTCTCCTCCCCGCATTTACCTATTAAATGTATCTCATATCATTCACCACCACGCTTCGTCATAACTCTGCCTGCCGAATCGTGTTGCCTGATTTTTGCCGTCGCTTTCTTTTCAGTTTTCTATTCCGAGAAGTAACTGTGTCCTGGGGAGTCTCTAGAAATTATTGCATGTGTTCTCATTAACGTGCTTAAGCTGGACCTCATTAACAGGGCTCAGTAGCAGATGAAGCTCATTAAAAATCTCTGTTTATTGAGGTGACAGCATTTTAATGGAAGATTTGGAGATAGGCGCAGTATTAGCGGAGGTTTGGGAGAGATAGAGATGGGAAGGGAGGGGTCAGGACTGGGCAATAGAGTGGATTAGGGGAAAAATTTATTGATTAAAATAGTGGACAGATAGGGTGGAATAATGAAAACGGAAAAGTGAGAGAAAGGTGAAGCTAGAAATTTATTTAATATAGTACATGGCCAATGTAGTGATTGCTAGTTCAAAGAAAATAAAAAGACAGTGACAGATCTAAATGGAAAAATGTAAGAAAAGGAAGCAATGATTACTAAACTCCTCTTTATAAATAACGGTCTCAAAGTCCAAGAAAAGGAAAAAAGACATTCTGTAATGATTTTGTTTCTTAAGCTCATGAAAACTAAAGAAACTATCATAGAAAAATTTTTCATTTTCCCAAAGTATAACGAAATTGTAAATATATCATAGAAACAGTTTTCTAGTCCCACAGTTTGAGTAAAAACATGAAATTATCCTTGAAAATTTTCCTTACCTAATTTTTTGATGAAAAGCATAAATATGTATATTCGAAAAGTTTTTTAAGCTTAGAGTATAAAAATAACCTGATGAATCTGCTCAAAATACCTTCATAAATATGTGAAAACTGCAAGAGCTTGTAAACACATCCTCACATGAGTAACGCATGATAAAAATACGAAAATTTTACATACAAGAAATTTATTTTTTAAAAGCACCTACTAAGTGTTGCTTCCATTACTTACTCGTATCAGATTTTATTTATAAGTATTTTAAGTTCAAAAAATAACTCTTTTATAAGTCATATCCTCCTATTTGTCCTATGAAACACAGCTGTCAGCCCGATACCTTCTGGTGGGGAAAAGCAAGGAAAGGATCTTGACCCTTGTTTGTATGTTAGATTATGTTTCATATATTTGCATTTGTTTTTATTCCTATGGCTAGACAGCGAGCTGCTGAGGGCGGTCGTAAGCACCCGCCTTTAGCTGATGGCCTAGACTAGCGTTATGCAACGGTGCTTTATAACTTTTTAAAATAGGAAAACTCTTAAAATTCTGTAAAAATGTTGCAAACATAATACATTAATCCCACGGAATTCTAGAGAAATCCTGGAAGAATCCTATAAAGTAATAAAAAATTCTACTTTATCCGAGAAATTCCTACGGAAATTCGGCAAGAACTTTAGAGGCAGCGTACAGAAAATACAAGAAAACAACTTATATTAAACCGAATAATATATATACCAGAGAAATAATAAGATAAAAAAACAGCAAATGCGGCATACTTCCATCCAATATCATACAAAAAAAAAACAACGTTCATTAGCATTACAATGATGTGTTAAAGGACAGAGTTGTACATTTTTAGAGAAAAGTCAGGTAACTACATCATCTTCGCAATAGAGTTACTGGCAGCCCGCTCTAGCGAAAACGAGGCTGTGTAGGTGAAAGTGTAGTGTGTGTTCGCGCGGCACAATCCTAGTCTGTTTGTTCAGAGCTAACTGCTCAGGACCTATTAAAGTGTTGTCTGATTTGTGCTCTGCTGCGGATTGCAGGTCCCCGCAGAAGCTCCATTTGGTTTTGCCCATCGGACCTCCAAATAATGTAGTACTGTACATATCTATGTTCCGGTTGTAGATGGCGTATATATTGAAGAAATAGATCAGAAGTAGAACATATAGTTTAAAATTTGTTACCCACGATGCACGTTTCGCTGTAACCTCAGCTCATCAGGTGGGAGGATCGAAGATGATGAAGAATATTTCGCATATATGTATATACAATCTTTGTATAGAAATACATAGACTGTGTCAATCACTTGATTGCGGGTCAAGATTTTGCTAATTTCTGAAGTAATGCCGATAAATCTCACATTAGTGAAAATTAGTGACGGGAAAAACCTTAACTAGGTACGTATAATAACCAAATTTCGCTTGGATTTATCTAATATTTTAAAAGTTATCTGTTATTCTGCACTTCGAACCAATATGAAGAGTCAATGGCTCTATTGCAGATCGTGAAAATATACAATTAGAGTAATAAAATTTGTATTTGTATTTAATTCTACTTAATTTTAACAATGAACCGCTCAGAAATAATATTAGCAAACAAAATGGTGAATTCAACAGTTATGTGTAGAGAGTCAAGTCATTTGTCGACGTAATATCCATTGTTTGAAATTACGGTAAGCACTTTGTGGTCTACAGTACTGAGGAAGTCACTCGGTTAACCTGAGATGATGTTATGGTACCAGCAACCTCATTAATTCTCAGACAGAGGTTGTCTTTCGACGTAAAGTGGCTTTTTTCACAAACCCCTCCATATGAAACTTAACAAGAGGTGTTTAGTGAGATGAACGTCAGGAGAGGAAAGTGGCTAGCTACGAGATGATCTTATCTGATGCCCAGAGTACCATAGAATGAAGTACATATATAGAGGCCTCTACTGAATGGAACGGAGCATTGTCGTCCAAGAATATCATTCAACGGCGACGTGGCAATGGTAGGCCATCGAGCTTTTGTGTCAAATGCTTATTTAGAAACGCTATATGAGCTTTACTCATAAGTTTGACACCCTCTAGCATTCGCAAAGGTTCCATAAGCTCGTCACATATGATACCGGCTCAAAACATAACATAGCCACCTCCTTGTTGGCGTCGCAACCGATGCGGAGTAGAAGCTCTTAGGAGACTCAACACTTTGACCCTTGCATGCGGACTATCAAAATTAGCTATAGCCTTATTCATAAAGAAAACATTTTGGAAGTTTATTTTTTCAGGTACAGTATTTTTCTGTCTAAGCTATGCATTCTTCCTTGTGTTTTTTTTTTCAACGAATGCGTGGCGCCAAGCTTAACGATCCTCACCAATTCATTCAAGACATTGCATCAAGTTTGTCTGGACAAAGGTGTACGTGATGCCAGCATTGCCAAATATGGCAGTGCAAGTGCTGACTTGTCTGCGTATTTTTCGAATATCACGAGATGGAAGCTTTTTCTAGTATTCTAATTTGTACTTGTCTTTGCGTTGTAGTTATCCAAGTATTAAAGCAATATTCTTCGAACTCTCCCTAGCTCATTGGCTAAATCTATGACAGATAAATTTTCTGCAAGGCCAGCAACAATCCGTTCCAATTCCGTAACTGTCAAGTGTCCTATTCTGGAGTTTTTCAGATCTGTAATTAAGCGATTAACAGTTGAAATTGGCAATCGCCGATTATACGATGGCGACGGCAGTAATGTTAAAAGATATGAATGAATAGATTTTTGTTCAGATCGGTTGATGCGTTTCTGTTTGAGTTGAGTGTGTCATAATGTTTGTTACGCAATCACCCAAAACGTTTTAAAAGGATCTTTATGATATTTGCAGGAGTTGATAGTAATGTTAAAAGACGTAAATGATCAAATTTTGGTGCAGATCGGTGGGTTCGTTTGTATGTTTGACTTATGTTTGTCATAATGTTTGTTAGCAGCATAACTCAAACAGCTATGGAAGGATCTTCAAAAAAAGTGCAAAAACTGTTAATACGATTGAAATTCACAAATGATTGGATTTTGGAGTTGATACAAAAGAAACAATGGTTTCAGAGCCAATTTGAATTTTTCGCTACCGTTGCCTTACTTGGCGGAGGTATGCGCTCTCAGAGTGCTCTAGTTCAAGCTTTGTTTGCAGGGTTACTTTGCGTAGCTGGCTGTGGTTTTTAGGGCACCAACTTTCACTCAGGTGAGACTTATATTGCTTCAGAAATTAACGAAATCTTGACCTGCAATAATGCGATTTACATAATGATAGCTAACAGCTGTCTATGGGATGACACAGGACGCACCTAGCCCTCCTTTCAGCTGCACCAATAGAAAACTTATAGGCAAACAGCCAATACTATCCGATGCCCTCTCCAATAGACATTGGCAGTCGGACAAAAATTTTCTGATTGAGAAAATACAAGAATTTAACCGTAAATACTGAGAGTCTGATTATCATTTTTGGATTGGGAACATACATGAATTTAACTGTGAATTACTGAAAATTTCATTATAATTTTTCGATGGGAAAAGTGCATCAATTTAGCCGTGAATTATTGAGATTAAAAAAAAATAAGTTTCCCATTGGGAAAATACTGAATTCAGCCGTGAATTAATGACAGTTCGATTATAATTTACTAATTAGAAAAATACGTGAATTTAATGGCGAATTGTTGAGTTTCATTATAATTTTTCAATTGAAAAAATACGTAAATTTATCAGAGAAATATTAAGACTACGATTATTATTTTTGGGTCAGATTTTACAATTGCACCCAACTCGCTTTTATTATTTTGTTGGCATATTTAGGTAAAAAAAAAAGCATCGACTTTTTTCATGAATGTCTTCTGAATAACGTTCGAGACATTTAACTTTGAAATTTCTATTGCTTTCCTATGAGAAAAAATACCCAGCCGTATTATAAGCTGGCTAGCAACCCCACATAGAGACCTAACCTTATCTAACTTAACCTAAAACCTTTCCATTACATTGAACGAGTGGGGTTATTTTCAACGGGAAATTTCAAAGTCAAATAGCTCGAAAACTAATCATTTCCGATGAAAACGTTTTTCCTGAAAAAAAGTCGTAGAATCCCTTCTTTTATCTGAGCATGTCACAAAAAAAAAACTAAGCGCCAGTTTAGGGCACTTGTAAAATAATACTTTATTTTTTGACCTCCAAAATTCGTCAATTTAGCCCTGAATCACTGGCAGCTGAAACGCAATTTTCCGATCAGGAATTTATCCGGAGAAAAAGCTCACTAAAGTATCACCGAGAAAGTGTTAAGTGTTCCACTGAAACTCTCAGCTGCTCCGCCTATCAGCTGCCACTGATAAGGCAGCTTTCCAGCGACCACACTCCCGCTGACAGTCGCCATTACACCGCTGACACTCCGCTGACAGCGATGTTTTCCTCCTGTCAGCGCTGCCATTCCCATTCCTGATTCCCGGCGGCCCAATTGCAGAGTTTCAGATGGGAAGTGTTTGTTAGTGGGCGGTTGTTTCGTTCGAATGCATGGGGATGACTTCGATGCACGTGCGTAATCAATTCCGTGTTCATTTTACGTATAACATTTCCTTCTGACGCTCGGCAGTGATATATACCAACTTACTGGCAGTTTTTAATTTCACTCTATACAAATTTTGTTTGCACACTGACAGTAATTTTGTATCAGCTTCCTGCCGGTCTCTACTATCCCTGTTTAAAAATTTCGTTTTAACACGTGGCAGTAATTTTCGACCAACTTGGTGCCTGTTCCTAATTTCGCTGTATTCCACTTTTATTCCTACACTGGCTGTAATTTGTATCAACATTTTCTTGTTTCCAACTTTCCGGCATAAAAATCTTGCTGTGAACGCCTAGCAGCAATTTTATACAAACTTGCTAACAGTTTCAAGTTTTATCAATTACATTTTTGTTCATCTGCGTTTCAACAATACTCACACCAGTTAATGGTTGTTCACTAATTTTTGCCACCATTTTTGTCAAATTCAATGCATTAACGTTTCATTAAACCATCTTGGCGTGATTTTCATTAATTCATTTCTAATCTCTCGATTTTAATTAAACGTCAGACGATGTCGTCTTCATTTTCTCACAACATACATCCGTTTCCTTATTCGAGGTGGGATTAAACTATGGACAATTATCTCCCGTGTTCACTTTCACACAGCGCACACTTGGTTAAGTATTCCCAGTTCAAAAGTGTTTCATTCAATTGCCAAATTTGTGGATCAAATATCGAGTTCTACAGAAAGTTCGAGCCGATTTTTAGTAGTTCATGTCTCGACTTACTTTAAAACATGATCGAGTCCAGTAAATGCGCACTTGACTACACTTCTGTTACACCTCTATTTAGAGCACAGTTCAGGCTATCTTTTCATGGAAGAAGATTTGAATCCTATAGCCTGTGTTAATTCCGTAAGCCTTTAAAATGGAGAGGTAAAAAAACTCATTTTCTGCACTTGATGCGTTTCTGCACCAGTAGAGGAAAAAATGCCTCACCAGCAACCAAAAAAATAGGCAAAGTTTACGGCGATGATTCTTTATCCAGAAGACTGCACAGAGTGGTATGCGAGGTTCCGAGTTGGAGATTCTAGCTTCACTGATGAAGAGCAATCAGGCAGACCATCCTCTACAGATGATGACCAAATCCAGTCATAAATAACCCATATTGAACCACCTGAGAATTACCAGAAAGCCTCAACCTATCAAAATCTGCCGTTCGTAAACGCCTGGTAAAGCTTGACTTCCCAAATAGCTAGGATTTTTGGGTATCGCATGACTTGGGTGAGAAGAACCTTTTGGATAGTATTTCCATCTGTAATCTGTATTATGAATGGAATGGAAATGCGCCTTTTTTAAAGCAAATTGTGACAGATTATAAAAAATAGATTGTTTACCGAAATGTACAGAGAAAACTGAGAAGTGACATGAGTCTCCCTCAGCCACCCCAAAGCCCGTCTGCACCCTGATCAGAGAGTTTTGCATATAAGTACTTAAATGCTCGAGTTTAAGAATTTAACTATTGTTAACCGGCTCAGAATTAAAAGAAATACTTGAAATTTTACAACTGACTCATGCTGGAGAGCAAAAACTGAAGCGGAACATACGCTTTTGACTAAATTTTAATAGCTTCTTTGTTGTAAGTTCAAACTGAAGCTGCGTTCGCGGCAGAGTAATCGGATTTGTTGAGTTGGCTCTATACTGATAGCGCTGACGAAAGTCGTTCATGGATAATCCACTTAAGAACGCTATGCAGATGCTGTTAGGAGTCTTGATTCAGTTTTCGGCGTAACAAACATAAGGTCTGTACTATTGGTGCTCTGAAATCGACATAATTAAATTCAAATAGCATTAACTTGTCTGGAACTCCAATCCTAAGTAGCATATATTGAGTTTGTGGCGGTCTCTAACGTAATCGGTTCATGATTAATGTCTGAAATTCGATCCAAAGTGAAGAGTCGAACGCCCAGGAATGAAATTCTGCAAAATTTGATGCCAATCGTGCTAAAAGATATCGCGCCAGGAGGTTCCAATCTAACACACTTTTAATTTCTTTATCGAATTGAAAGCCAGAAGTCATTAGGGGTCGACCAGAAAAATTCTACTGTAAATTAGGACACCGTGACAGTCAAAAGAGTCTAGCGTTGAGTAGCGTCGCTACAGAGACACTCTAGATTACTTGCAACTATGTCAAAGATCCACGGTTGCCACCGCGGTAGCTGCATGCTTCCATCTCAGCTCTAACACCTTGTATCGCTCGCACGTTCGATGCCCAGCCAGGCACGCGAGCTCTTTGCAGATCTTGGTGTGCTGACTCGGCAGTTGTGCGTGCATGCACGGCGCCGTGGCGGAACTGCTTTCCTCAGAGATGAGGGAGGTGGGGGGTCTCGGGTCATTTGTTCCTTCCGTCAAATTGGCGCCATATTTCTTGGTGACCCGAGGTCGACTGCAACTACACTTACCGTACTCATCTGAAGCCAGTGGGCCTATACCCGCAGCACAAACCAGTGCATGTGGGTTTCCCAGGTGAGGGTGTGGTGTAAGTTGACTTTACCTATAGCTATAGTATCTAGTCTACTAAGTACTCGTGCTGTCTGAAAATTCCCAGTTGTCCATTAAAGGTTTCACCTCCAGTTTTATTACCAGCCACAGCTGGGCGCGGAGTTTCTGCGACCTCTCACGATGTTTGTAAGCCCTTCATTTTTTGGGGTGATGTGTTGCCTGCTTTCCTACGAAAAACGCCGAATAATAACTGATAAAATATACTTTCAGCTCTGGAAAGAGTTTAAACTAGCAACTTACAAGGGGTGTGTGAAAAGTTTAAACCATCAGAAAATTGAAGTGATACGCGATTTTTATTATTCATTTTTAGCTTTATAATTTTCAACTTCTTTAGAAGTTAAAGATTTGGCATGCTTACAACAGGTTGTACTTTCAAAAAATCATGGGTTTGACCATGTATCGACGCTTCTTATACAGCCATGCTTAAAACTTTTATACACACATCGCACACAGATCAGCGCTGCAGTGAGTGAAAAGGTCGCAGGGGTGATGATCGTACGGACGGCAACAAATGGCTTAGAATTTGGTAGCTATAAGGCTGTAAGAAGGGCCGCAGAATGGCGGGTCGCTTCTATGTGGTCACGGGTTTGCAGACACAGGGCGGGCAGGACTAAGTGCGGCCCTTTTGCGACCTTTTTTCATTTTTAGGTTCTCTTTGGCTCATGTACATTTATATTTCTTCTACTTTTTCTATATCTTCTTTTCTTTAATTCGACGAGAGGGTAACACTCATTTAACAGTTGGTATAATAACAAGATTTATGTCGTTAGCATATTAATGTACTTAGCAGGCACGATTTTTCATTAGACTAACTTATAAAAAAAACTTATAATAACGCATATGATACAATATGATCATAACATAATATTATTACGAAATAATAATAGTATTATGATATTATAATATTGCTCGCCATAACAATACTAAAAAGTGAAACAAGACCTTATAGTCTATAATACCATACAACAGCCAATGCTCCTTCAGAATACTCACAATAAATACTCATAATTTTAAACATAATTTAGCTACATATACTTAAGTAAATTTTAGCTATGATCACATCTATTATATATAATTATCTAATTATGTCTATAAGCTAGAGAAGACAGATCGCTATTGAGGGAAGAAATAGTTTTCAGAATAGACTAATTGCTGCACTTTGTATGGTAAAGGAAGCTCTAAAGTCTACCTAGCAGCGTGCGTATTTATAAGTAGTAAAGTGTTACTTCTTTCAACAGTTCATACATAGTAGTAATAATGTCGTTAATATTAATATAATTATATAATTATATTAATATAATACTAATTATTTTTTATATCGTAGCTGTCGTTAATATCTTAATAATATTAACGACAGTTACGATAGTAAAAATAATTAGTATTATATTAATATAATTATATTATTATATTAATATTAACGACAGTTACAATATTAAAAAAAATTACCTCCGCCAAGGAGGTTATGTTTTCGTCGTGTTTGTCTGTCTGTTTGTATGTTTGTCTGTCTGTCTATCATCAAGATAACTCAAAAA
>LQNS02276769.1:5447540-5457835 GCA_001587735.2 Parhyale hawaiensis
AATGACATTTCAAGAATCACTGCTACAGACGTTCATAAGGGAAAATGACATTTCAAGAATCACTGCTACAGAAGTTCATAAGGGAAAATGACATTTCAAGAATCACTGCTACAGACGTTCATACGGGAATATGACATTTCCAGCATCACTGCTACAGACGTTCATAACGGTGCTGAAAATTTCATGAAGGCCCGCCCATATTTCAGTTAGGTCAGTAACAGACAGATAGATGAGCATACAAACTCCAGTAAGAACATAAACGCCCTCTAGGAGATAATTCTCGCACTACTCTGAGATCAGTGAATAAGCAAGAACTAGGAAATGTGTATGTTTCTTCAGTACTATAATTTACTAGTGGACCCGCGCGTGAAATAATTCACGCACTAATCAATATATTTGCTTTATATAGGCTGGTGCAAAATCCTCTCTTCATTGACTTGCTTCTTCTTCATTACAAGAAATTTGTGATGACACTTATTCATTGACTGTAATTTCCTTACTAAAATACATATAGAGGAAAAAGCTACGACGACCAACTCAAATTATTATCGTAAGAGATGAGTGCTTTCTTCTAAGCAGTACAGTTCAATTCGTCTTCAGCACACTCCTTTCTTCCCTTAGAAGACATGCAAAATATTAGCTGTATTCGTAAGCGCTGAAACAACACCAAATTTCATTTCCGCTACGTATCCAGAATACACAGTGAGACAGTTTCAGCAGAACTAAATTTCCGCTCCCGAAAAGTTGGAATAAAGAATTACTACGTCTACTATTCCGGAAAAGATCGCTTCTTCTACGCTTCGCTGATTTGTTACAAGCTGTGCACATCGTAAAACAAAAGAAACTAGAGCGCTCTGAGAGCGCATACCTCCGACAAGAGAGGCAACGGCAGTAAAAAATTCAAATTGGCTCGGAAACCATAATTTTCTTTGTATAAACTCCAAAATCTAATCATTTGTGCCATTTGGTAGTAATAACAGTTTGTACAATTATCTTGAAGATCCGTTCATAACTTTTTGAGTTATACTACTAGAAAACGTTATGACAAACATGAGTCAAACACACAAACGAAAACACCGATCTGCACCAAAATTCAACCATTTATGTCTTTCAGGATTACTAATAACCCCTATAAATTTCATAAAGATCCATTCGTTATTTTTTGAGTTATTGTGCTAACAAGCATTAAACTAAAAACAGTGACAAACGAACGAACTTACGGATCATTACTAAAATCTGGTCATTTACTCTTTGTTGTATACAGAACAACTCATGTTAATTTCATCAAAATCCATTTATAACCTTTCGAGTTATTGCATTGAGAACAATGATGTAGACAAACACACAAACAAACGGATGGACATATCTTCACCAAAAGTTAATCATCTGTTTCTCCTAACATACCAAACAATCCCTGTAAATTTCGTCCAAATCGTTTCATAACTTTTTGCCTTATCTTGGTGACAGTCAGACAGACAGAGAAACAGACGGACAACCATGACGAAAACATAGCCTCATTGGCCGAGGTAAATATAACTTCGAAGTAAAGACAACGTAATGAATATCAGACTCCACGGGAACGACAAGAGAAGCTGGAAGAGCAAGAACTGCGTTCAGTGTTAATGCGATAAGTACCGTATTGCAAATTTGGCCTTCTTCTGCAGTATGGTTTATTGCCTACTGAATCCCATCAGAAGGGAACAGGATCGCCAAAATTTCCAACGGGGCAAGAAATGCATTCAGATAATAAAGGGGTAAGGATTTCACATTGACCTTCTGCAACCTCGTCATCGTTGATTACAAAATCTGCATCTTGGCCTGTTTTTCGCGTATCTATTTCGTTAAGAGCGAACACGGAAAAAAATTGGATGAAGGAAACCTCAGAAGAGAGTACGAACGACGATGCAACGGAGTGCTTAGAGAAGCTGTATATATATATCTGCATCGAGTGAACTTCATCGTTGGAAAAGAAAGAATTGTTTCCTATCTATTCTTAAGAGCGTGAAACCGAATACATAAATAGATAAATATAGAAATATATAATCCAATATTTATAATAAAACACAGTTGTTCTCTCCCTTGCTTGCTCTCTTGCTCCCTTGCTTGCTAGCTCCAATGTTGGTCCGTCTTACCGTCACGCAGTTAAGAGTTTAATAGGAGAAAATTTATGTACTGAAAATCAAATTGAGATACCATACAATTTCAGCGCTTGGAGTACCGGTGACAAATATATCTCTGGATCTCCGGCCTCTGGATCCCCAGTCTCTGGATCCCCAGCCTCTGGATCCCCGCTTTCATTGCTGAATGATATCGTAGTAGTTGAATCTTCACACTGAGCAGACGCCTTTATATATTTAATTTACATCGTAGCCAAATTTCGACGCTGTAGGTTCAACAATCAGTTGGTATCCACAATACGGTGAGCCCTGGGCATTTCCAGCGAATTCTTTTGACTGAACTATATTTTTCTTAGTGCAGCTTAACGCTTGATCAATTCCAAGCTGATGTTCACTCCTTATCTTGCAGGGGGGATATTTTGCTATTGCAAAATGGAAAATCACTAATAGAAGATCAGGCCTGCAGGGATATTATAATGCAGCAAATCTTATGCTGGGAACCGGAAAAATAAAAAGCTCAGTCACAAAATCTTTGCCGTCATTTTAGATAGCTGGGCTCTCTAGTTAAATATATAAGCACACGACGCTCATTCCTACGGCACATGGCCGGCAAAATGAAAGAAACTAATTAACTTTGGCCTGATTCTGTTACGTGCGAAACAATAACGCACTAAAATTAACTTCAGGGAGTGGCAGAAATTTAAACACAATGGTATCTTGGCTACAGTGTGCATCAAACGCCAGAGAAATAATAAAAATCTAAGGTTCCATTCTATATAGACCCTACTCTAAGTGTTCAGCTGTATCACATTTCTTGTGAAGATATTTTGATAAAAAAAAATACAGAGGAGAAGGAAAAAATAGAAACAGGATCCGAATACTGTGAAAAAATACCTACCTACAGTTAATGAACAGTGTTAAGCTTTGGAAACAAAAATTACTTCTCGGAAGAGGAGCGTTCATCTCCTAGGGTCATGAGGAATATATTAAAGAGTACATAATTACCTTCAAAAAATTCAGGAAACTTTTTTCCTGTTAATTTAAAGTTTCAATTTCTTCCTATCTCATACCATTATAAATTACTAGAGGAATTTTCACCTATCTGATCCTTCAGATGAGGAAGTAGACACCAACCAATCGATCATCAAACCAAGCAATCAACAAACTGTGTATTATTACGTTGTGGAAAAAAATACCCTGATATTCTGACAAATACCTGCTCTTCTGACCCATTCGGAGCACAAAAAAAAAATTTCACAATCGTTTTTTTCTTATTGTTATGAAATTTCGACGAGAATGTTTGGCAGAACCCCTGAGTACACAAAAAAGTGTCGATGTAACTAATGGCCATACTCTCAGCCTGTTATAATTAAAGTGAAACAAAAAAGAAAATTTTAAGTTAAATTTTTCCGCAATATCCGTTTTGTGATAAGGTTTATCAAGGCTTATCTATAATCGAGAATTCTAAAAAAAAACACACCAGCAATTGAGGCAGTTAATCCAGTTCCTTCTTTCACATAAAGAAGCGACGTCAAAAGCTAAAGAAATAGCTAACAGTTTACCTCTCTCTTATCTGTCTTCTTAATAAAGTTTATCTCATTCCCTTCAATGCGAAGAAACACAAGACAGGTAATAGTCGCACTGTCATATTACTGTACCAGAAGAAAAGAGAGAAACAAAAAAAAATTCAACACCTAATTCTTTACTGCAATGTTCGTCTTAGTAATAAAGTTTATCTTATACCCTGGTATTCGAAGAAATTCCAGCACAGCTAATTGCGGCCCTCGCACTATCTTATCAAACGCAAACAGTAACATTGTCGACCAGGTGCCGACTTATTACTACTGCGGCAACGACACGGGCAGCTATATATATAGAGCTGCACGCAACTGTGCGCTGCTGCCAGCGTTTCTTTAATAGCTTTTCAAGCTTGCTGCAGCGTTAAGCAGTTGCTCACATTACGGCAGCACTACGCAACTGCAAGGGTAAATGTAAATCAGTTGTTATTTGGGTACGGAAGAGAATAATGATGAACTGAAAACTGGAAGAAATAGTCCACAAATTGAACGAAGAATTGGACCTAGGAGCCAAAATAACTGTTACCTGGAAGAGAATAACTGCAGAATGGAAGAAAGGAATAATAAACTGCAGGGGAGCAACTATAAACTGCAATAAGCCAGCTTTAAACTGAATAGTACAGTTGTACTTTGGATCAAAATAACTGTTAACGCAAAGAGAATAACTTAAAAATTGATCAAAATAACTGTATTTGGGAAGAAAAGAACTGGAGCAGGAAGAAAGATATTGTAAAGTGAAACCAAGTAATTATAATATTGAAAAAAATAACTATAAATTGAAATTAAAGACTAAAGAGAATGACTATAATAACTGCAGACTAAATAAAACAACTGTACAACGATCAGTAAGTGCTATATACTGCAAGAAAGTCGGTAACTAAATAACTGTAATATGAAAAGGAAGAACCACAAATTACAACAGAGAAGCTGCAATCTGAACCATATTACTGCTTGGTGGACGTGGATTGTGTGAGGACTTCCACAGACCACATATCATTATTATTTATTATTATTATTATTACTGAAACTTAATCGAGCAGATTTTGAGGATAACTCAACTCCAAGTGGTACCAAATGCATCCAAACTTGAGGGTAAAATTTCGTTAACATTTCACAAATGTAGTGCTAACGACAGGATTACTCAGGATTAGCACATAACCTTGCCCGGTGCTGCTCAGCACGCAGCACCAAGTGCTATCAAAGCTAATCAGAGAGACGCAGAATTAAACCTGAAACTCAAGGTGAACTGCGGCACTCAGGCTGATTAAAAAGCACTTTGAACTTTGTTGCCTCCGAGCCAACCTTGAATAAAGAATGACGTGCAAAAGCTGCTTCTGAAGGTTCAAGTGCAAGGAAAGCACTAATATATATATATATATATATATATATTAATTTCCTGTACCTAAATTCTAATTTCTTCTAGGGGAATAACAAAATTTTTCCTACTAGATACTCCCCTGGGAAGCAGCTTTTCCGATGCCATAGCGAAAGCCACCATGGAGAATATTATAGAATAAATCTTTTAGGATTCTCCTCCGAATAAAAAAATTGTCTTTGGAAAGAGATATGCAGATGACACTATGGCTGTGATACATAAAATTGCCCAACGAACTGACATTTTCTACTATCCGAAATTCATTCCTATCAAAGCACTTTAGAAAAAAAAAACTGGAAAATACAAAATTCCAGAACTGAATGTTTCCCATGCTTTGTGTGGTTATAGTGCTCTTTTGAAACTATAAGTTAGATTTTTTAAAAATTGCAACGATTTGGTATTTCCTGATGCAAGACTGTTACGGCCATTTAATTTATTCACTATTTTTTTCAAGCACGGCAAATTGTTTAGGACTATAGGCAAGAAAACTTTCCTTGGGGGTAAATTGAATATTTACTTTTAGAAATGAAAATCTAAACAGAAGTCATATGAAGCTGATCTTTTGAAAGGTAAATGTAAAGTTGCAATTACAGAGAATTTTCTTCGTGTGATTAGTCATTCTCAGGACTCTCCTCATATCATTTTCTCTATAAAAAAGTTAAGTCAAATAAAGAACTAAGTGAGCAAGTCCCATAACATGACAAATTTGAGAGCATAAAAAAATATTCTTATTAGGGTTGCTGTAGTTCGGCAATTAGCCGTCCAAAAACATAAAAAGAACGGACAATTCTAAAAAGCAGGCAAAAATTTCCCAGCGCTCTGTCGACACATGATATCAATTAGTGGGTAGTCTATAAGTTTCTACCGATATTTACCGGAAAGTTAAATGGTCAATAAATATAAGACATTACATTTTTATTCAACCAAATGCGTTGAAGCTTTTGGCAAATTTTCGGGTTTTGTAATGTGGATTATTCTTAATTAATTACTTGATTTGGTTATCTATTATGAAGAAGGGTCTGCCCGATTGCTCTTTATCAATAAAGCTACAATCTCCAGCTCGGAACCTCGCGAACCACTTTCGTACAGTCTTGGGGGTGGAGCTTGCATCGTCACCATAAACTGCCCCTATTTCTTTGGTTGCATGTGAGGCATTTCTTTTTCTATGGATGCAGAAAAGCATCAGGGGCCGAAAATAAAATTTTAATATTTTATCTTAATAGGTTACAGAATTACTACAAGTTGTAGGATCTGGAATCTTCTTCCACGAAAATGTAGCTTGAACTGTGCTTTAAATGAAGGTGTAGTCAAATTCTATTTTCTGGACCCAATCATGTTCTAACATAAGTCGGAAAATGAACAACTAAATGTCGGTACAAACTTTTCGGGCAAGTCAATGTTGCTGTAACTTTCTCCTGAACTGTAGAGAACTTCAAATATGAGAAGAGAAACTTATCAGGCTAAATAATAGGCTAAAATTACCTTTTCATATAAGATAAAGTATATTTGAACTCACAAGGCCTTCTCGCATATAAGGCGAAGTCAGTGATTTTAGGCAATCACAGTGAGACAACTTTCACATAAAGTACCAAAATTAAGCCAAAATTAGATATACTCTGGTAACACCAGATGTAAGGCTTAATGAGAAATCATGCCCAAATCTAGTTTAAACTTGATAGTTCTGTATGTACATTTTAACGAAAGTATTCGAGAGCTATCTCAATTCATACCTAAGCAAAAGTTTCATTTGTAAAATCAACTTCAGTGAGTCCAAAACCACGGTAGTACACTTTAGGAAAAACTATGCGCTACAAAATTGGAACCATTCCACCTGATAGCTCAAAACAACATTCATATAAACCGAATTCAAATATATGTACACCAACTTTCCTCCAGTTAACACTAAACCACCATATCGTAAAAAAAGTAGTACTCCATGCTTAAAATATCATTCCCTAATTAGCCCCAACAATATCACTGGCAAAATGTAATAGAAGCATCACTGAGCCGGCCATACTCAGAGTTAACCAAAATCCCTGTTCTGTATATAGGGAAGACTAATACTATTGAACCAACCATTCAATCGGCTAGCCTAAACCACTTTAGTACTTGAAAGTAAATAAAATAAGTAGCATCAAGTATAATATAACAGCCAATCTGCATTTTTCCAAACCACATTGTTATAAAAAAGTAAAAGCAAAAAAGCATATATCAAATAAAAATGACCATTCCCAAACTAGGCCAAACCAATCGTGGTAGACCATACGATTTCAGTGACTGTATCGATGACACATTTGACCTCTTGCTCTTGCCAGCAGTAGCCCTCACTGCTGTCTCCTACATCAGTACAGCACTGAGACTCTGCTTATTACGGGATTATTACGGACTATTACGGAGCTGAATCATTACGGTTGAGGATCCTCTAGTCGATACGGCGTAATAGCGCCATATGTGGGAACCAGCTGCATCTCTTTGACCTCTATGTGGTCGATACGAGGTGCTTTAGGCATCGTGTGAGGCAGCGTTGGCTTGGTCGAAGCTTGTAATACAAAATTATCTTTGAACTCATAAAAAATGTCGTTATGCTAGAATTTATGTAAGGGTTGCAGTGTTTGCTAAATTAAATCCAATAGCTCTAGCTAATATTTTTTTGTGCCATCATGAAACAATATGGCTCAGCGATTGCCTGATTAGTTTTGAACCCATCCACTATAGACGTTATGTGGACGACATCTTCCTCATCTTCAAAGACCCTGCGGATTCTGATTTCTTCCTACAATATTTAAATAGTAACTATCCCAACATAAAGTTTATTGCTGAGGTACAAACAAATTATTCTATAGCATTTTTAGACACCATAGTTACAAATCAATATTCAACACTAACCACTAGAATTTACAGAAAACTAACAATTTCAGGCCTTGGTACCAACTTCTTCAGTCATTGCTACAATCAATTAACAATTATCGCTATCAAAAACTCTACTGTTTAGAGCACGTCATTTATCCTCCTCTTATCCGCACCACCTTTTACACCACTACTGCAAACTATATATGGACAAACTATTTGATCACGGTATCACTAAGTCTACGGTTCGTAAATTAAATTTCTTCCACTCCCTTCCATACAACAGCAAAGCCCCTGTCGATACAGTCAACACTCTGAAAACTTTCCTCTCCGAAGCTTACCCGCTTATAAATTTCAGGTTCTCCTACAAAAGCCCATTTAATATAGGATCTTATTTTAAATATAGAGACAAACTTCCTACACCTCATCTGTCTAGTGTTGTTTATAAATTTAAATGCAAAATCTGCCACGCTTCATGCTATGGCAGCACTGGACAGCATTATAAAGCCCGCGTTGATCATCATCTTGGTATATCCAGTAGAACAGGCTTGCCACTTGCAAAACCTACCCATTTAGCTCCTCGTCTCCATGCAGAACAAAGCAATCACCCTATTAGTAGGAATGACTTCTCCATAGTAGACTTTTCTAACCCAATGAAACTCACAACTCTGGAATCTCTTGAAATTTTCAATACCAAACCTAGCTTCAGTACAATCACTACGGCTGTACCTCTCATTACGGTCCCCAGCGGAATTTTGTCTGTTCTCTTCAATTGTACCAGCTGTCCCCCTCTCCGCACAATGGCTGTACCACCGCAGCAACCTTCAAACCGCCTGACTGTACAAGCATTGTCGTTGGGACCTTCCAAGCCCTACCCGGTCATTCGCATTTTACACCTCCCACCCGTAGCATCCCCTGTCGCTGCTCGTGTACTTAAATAATATTTCTTGTTTAGGCTTCCTTCCTATTTGATTCTGAAGGGGGGAATAAAGTTCCCGAAATTTTAATTTTTAAAATTTAGTCAACAACTACATATTGATTCAAACCTTGGGTTTTCTTAAGCGACTGACTACGGGAGACGCCCATATTCTAACGTCTAGTTTATTTTATTTGAAAATCGTCTCTTTTAAAACGTTGTACCTATAACCTGTTACATTACATATTATAGAAATTTCCCAACATCGGACTTTCATTCCTTTCTGATAATTAAAAAAAGCTCATATTTCTCAATCATTCTAAGTTAAACATTTCCTAACTCTACAGGAGGATGAAACTTGTACGTCTCGTCCATGGCAATGCTATTAACCAAAATTGCTTTAGCTTCGATTATAAAGAAGTAAATTAGATCTTCGGTGTTATCTCCGTGGACTTTCAACGATTTTTATCAGCATAATGCAATAAATACGTATAAAAGCCATTGCATCGCTTGCAAAAGTAAAAGGCCGAAGACCTGCAGCCTTCAGCCTTTTATATTTGTGTGGCTGAGCCGCAAGTGGCCGCAGGCGCCCACCTCTGATTCAAATGTATTCCTGCAGATGTAAATGCTGGCAAGGAAATTTCCCTAACCCCTGTGGAAGAGAAAATGAGCTTTGTACTTCAAGAGCGACAAACAAGAAACGGAATGGCATAAATTTCCAGAATTAAAACCCTATTTTTTCTGTCTTCGTTAGAAAAAAATGTAAAGAAAAGAGCTGCTAGTAGAATTTACATATATATCATACCATTTTAAATTTCATACACTGGCAGAGTTATAGGCTACAAAGGCACAAAAACAATATAACAAAGACCACTGCGGATTTATGAACGGATATATATACGTATACTTTTACTGGCATATATTCCTAAGATACATATCCTTCTCATTATAGAACCATAACCACAATCATGAACCCTGACAATACGTCTAAACAAATTCTCTGCCGTCATTTTTTTACGAGCAGACTCACTAAAGTGCAGTACATTGGTATCTCACTACAGAACAGTGCTATACAGTACACAGCCCCTTCAGTAACTTGAAAGCAGTAACTGCAGTCATTCCAAGGAACCAACCTGGAACATTCCAAACAAAGGAATCGCTGGCGTTCCTACTTAGCTCTCGCAATTCCCAAGGCACACACACACACACAAACATACCTATACATAGAAGCCTACGCACACCACGTCTGCTTACACTTAGCTTTGTTTTTTTATGCTTTAGTGACTATAATTATGTGGCACGCAGTTACCTCTTTGCTTCTCACCAAGTTTGTCAAGTATTTTTTGCTCCTGTGTGCCCATCTGGGCATGGGTGCTCAGTTAATGAAAGATCCACTGAGAAGCAACATTGGGTTTGTACCGTGTGTAGAGGACCTACTACAAATGCTACACCGAAAGTTTTTT
>LQNS02276769.1:5461483-5481776 GCA_001587735.2 Parhyale hawaiensis
TAACTCGTTGTTAGCCACCCCGCTGGTCACGGACTGCAGCATCACCTCTGCACAAGATGGGCGGCGTGCGTAACGTCGCCTGGACCTCGTCCGAAGTATCATCAAAGGTATCAAAGGTAAGGTAGGTAAATGATGCACATAGGAATGTTCAGTTATCGACCGTCTCCTGCAGACGTGGAGTAGCATATCTATCCTATAGCGTAGATAAGCTACAGCATTTTAATTTATTTATCATTATGACGTAGATTTGCAATAGCGTATTAATTTATCCATCATTATTGCGTAGAGACGTTACACAATATTAATTTTTCTATGCTCATAGCTTTGATATAGTACAGTATGTAATTTATCTATCATTATAGCGTAGAGGTGCTACAGTTCGTTAACTCATCTGTCATGATAGTATACTGTATATAAGCAACTATATTTTCATTTATCTATCTCTGCAACATATTAATTTACCTCTCTTTAGAGGGCATTACTGACATATTACAGTGCAAAAGACAATGTGATGAGCGTTAATTTTCTATTATTTAATAAATGATGCAAAAATGCGGTTTCGCTGTTATAATCTATTTCATTGTGTTCAAATATATTGTGTGAAATTTCACACACTTAATTTCATACATTCCTTCCACACTGCATAACATAAACTAGCCCTACAATCCTACAAGATAATCAAGCTACACGTTTGTAGTATGCCCTCACTTTTATATATTCCTTCCATACTTTACAAAATAATCTGCATACTTTACAAACTAATCTAACAACTTATTTCTAGTACGACACCACAGCCGAAGTCGTTGATATTATGCAAGGCAGCTCCCACGGACGCATTTCACACCTCACTTACACATGCTAATCCAACAACAATTCACGCTGTCAGATAAAGCGGTCCCTGCTGCGATTGCGGGAGACCATCCAAGGCCTCACATTAGTCATGATTAAGACGCGCACTGCTGCCACCTTACTATCAAAGTACAAGGATTACAACTCCCCCAAGACGACACAATCTCAAGGTCTGTATCCCTAAGTCTCTGGAAGGTCACGTTCGCTTGGCAAGAGGGCCTTGGCAGGTGAGTCATAAATTTGGCAAAGAAAACTCAAGGTGGCTTGTAATTTGCGATATGGAGCTGGCAGTGATTTCTACAGTTACTAATTAATAATGTAGGTAATGAATTTCTTTTATATTCCCGTATCAGTTATTTTTATAGAATCGTACTAGCGATGATGAAACTTGAATAGTTTCAACTCTTCTGTCGTTACAAGCCCACAATGACTTTTGGAAAATAAGAAGCTTATCTCTGTCTAAACTCCAGAAACACACTGCATTTAACGCTCGTATAACTGTCCGTCAAAAGATGATGGCGAAAAAATCATGCTGACAGCTTTTTCTTGCTCAAAAGAGATACCAACCTTTATACTGGTTACCTAATGTTACCGAAATAGAGTAAAACAATAATCTCGTCAGAACTAATTTATCAATTTGTTTTCTAATAGACTCACGGTAATCACGAATTCCTGCTGCAATTTCTGTTTTTTTTTAAAGGAATAGCTTTCGCACTTATATTTTTATCGTAACAGCATAAATAAACTCTAGAAATTAAAATATCGAGTTTTACGTTATACGATATATGCTAAGACAATACATAAATGTTGTAAATACAAGCTATGATAAATATTTTAAACCTACCCATGAAATACATAAAACTTGAAATGATATATTGTACCTGGAGTACCCTGAGGGTCTCCGCACGAAGTCCGGGTGACGTTATGACCTCGCGTGCCTATAGTCACGTTGCTTTTTTTTCTCTGTTGGATCTTAATTTGCTTCTAAGGGGAGAGCCACCAGTACGAACTTTATTAAAATATAGGAAATTGGCTCAAACTTACTTGAAATGGGCTTAGCGAATTAGAATGGAGTTCATCCTAATGAACCATGATTGACAGGCACAGTCTGCTACCTGGCCCGTAACTGACGATTCCTCATGTTCATATTCCGATTACCTCAGTGCCAAATTACTGACTGTGCTGATTATCGAGACGTCGAGAGTTCGAGCCCCGCGCCAGGGAAGGAAGGTCATGACGCTCTTGGGTGTATAGCGTCAGCAATTCTTTCACTCGCAGTCACAGGGGAGTGCGCTGGCCTTAGAGTTCAGCGGGGGAGGGGGAGGGGCAGTTGTCTACTGAGTATTCCATCAATGTGACCCTGTAGCCCGTACAGTCGGAGGTCGACTCCAGCAATACACTCTAGTGGATTCAAATAGGCATTTACCTGCGGCACGAACCAGTGCATGTGGGTTGCCAGCTTGGAATGTGCGGTTAAAACAACTTCACCTTCACCTCTTGAAGGACGTAACTTCTAAAGTTCACCCACAAGTTTACCATTTTCTAACTTATAATGTAAACATTCCTTTAGTTACCCTAATGGTATTGTAGGAGCCATTATTTACGGAGTGCAGTAATTTATTAACCTTTTCAGGAACATAATATTTCGTAAATTAGAACGTTCTGCTCTACCTGGCAGTATCCAAGATACGGTTGGAGTGGCTATAAACATGCCTGTAACGACTTGTCGAGCGCTGCAGCCAGTCGCGTATGCATCAATCGCATATCAGTAACTCGGTTTGTCTGCTGCTCCCCCGTGAAACTCACTGCTTCTCCGTCACTTCCACCGATGAGATTCATAAACGCGTCTCACAGCCAAAAAAAAGATCTGATTGAGTCGGTGGCGAATCTGTGAATGGGGCACACAGCTCCCTCCTCCTCCATATATTGAAGCTTCTTGGTTGTACCTGAGCCCGTATCACAGATACCTTATTTTTCTCCTATCTAATATAGAAGGCGTAACATGCTGAAATGCCTACCTATCTACCTACCTTACCTACTTACCCACCTATCTCTCTACCTGTCTACATAGTAACCTACCTACATATTTACCTACCTATCAACCATTCTACATACCTACATAGAAAACTATTAACACCATAACCTATAGAATTATTTATCATTTTACTAGTGGTCCCGTGCGTGTAAAAATTCACGCAATAATCAACATGTTTGCTCTCTTTTCTGACTTGCCGTTTCCACATTTTCCCGCACACTCTTATTAACAGCTCTTGTTCCCTTCTGTAATCTTTCTGATTCAAGTCTTTCTGGTCACTGTATCGCATAGGCGGTTCATCTCTCTCCATTGCATCGTAGCACGTCTTCGTTCTTGAAACTGTCCTAGTCTCGTTTTCCTTTTACGTTCCACATCCTCTTTCTTTATTAAACGCGCGTCTTTCAAAGTAAAACCTTGAGTAAAATGCTGCAATGAACATAGATGGAACTCCAGTCATTATTTATGCTGTGTGAGTGCACCGTATCCATAATACCGTCTTTCATACTGAAATATCTGCTTCATTGAAGAGTTGAAATTTTGGCCTCTGAAGCAAAATCTGCTCTTTCAGGGAAAGGCAGTAAACTAGAAGAAATATGTGTCTTCTACCAGTGAAATAATTGTCTACTGCCTGTCGTTATTGCTCCGTTGATCAAGTGCTCTATTTATGCGTTGTGACCTGAGAGAAAAAGTTATAGAATCGGATTCGAAAAGTTGCATATATATTGTTCAGATTTTAAGAAGTGTTTCAAGCAAGAAGTGCATGCTAATAAAGGGAAAATGATCCAACCATCTTCATTTTCTCCAACCTGGTCATCGATCTGTGCAATATCTGCAACCTGGCCTATTTTTTACCTATCTATTTCCTTGAGAGCGGACACGAAACAAATAAAAACACCAAGAGTTTTATTATATTAGCATTATCAATCATTGAATAACGCAGCTAACATTTTGTCCCTCTCTGTTAGGCGCTGGATGGGGACCATTAAGTACGCCGCATAATTGCATTGTAAAGCTTCACAAGTCCCAGGCAAATATATTCAAAGTCACGTTATTCACCAGACATATTATGCACTCCGGGCAGGTATCACGGATACCAGCTGCTGAAGTTTTCTTCTGGGTGCTGGGGCCTAATTAGAATAAATTCCGGGAAGTAATAAAATGAATCAGCCAGTAATTTGGGCTGACTTAACTAGAATGGAGGCGGCAAAAGATTACATAATTAGTCTAATGGACATGATGAACTTTTATTTAGCAGGAGATTATAACTTGAGATTGCTAGAGAACTTTGTATAATTGTAAGCGGGTATATATTTCTCGTTGTAGTTGTGCATATGTGGACGCATGGAAACAATATATAGGTCTGGTCAATCACGCTGCACAAGAAAACTTGCAGACTTTACAGTCGAAAAAAGGATGGCACAAAATAATTATTCCCCATTTTCTATGAGCTTCGTGGTTTTGTCCTGAAGAATATCTAGCAGCAGCAGACTATAAGTTCTGGTACTGACTCTTAAAGCAGCAGGTTCAAACCTTCCTACCAAAAGGACAAGTTCTTGGGCGTGATCAGTCAGCATCCAGTCCGCGCGCGTACTGCTGTGAGTTTACTGGCCTTCGCCAGCAATGGGGAGGGTCGGGGGGGGGGGGCGCAGATTTTCGCATGGGGCCTTCCACCACCGGCACCATAACTCTAGACGATCTGTATTCGACTGCAGCCGTATACTCCTCTGGGCCCCGTTGGCCTATATCTGCAGCACAAACCAGTGCGTGCGGGTATCCCAGTTGAGGTGCGGTCAAGTTGGCTTTACCCCTCTTTAGCCCATACTTGCTTATTTACACACAATATTTTCACTTTAAGATACGCAGAAATTCGAGCGTTGAAGATTTAATTCGGCTGCATACGTCCGTGATACGGAAGAAGAACCTGAGGTCGGCTGCATGACGTACAGGTTATATTTAAAGGTGATACGGAAACTACAACTGGACTACGTCACCAACATATTTCCTTTGCGCACAGGCAGTGTAGAATATACCTTTCAGAAGCAAAGAAGCTGGTGAACGTGACCCGTACTAGGAGGAATGAAAGGGGACAACTAGCGCGTGGCCAGCTAAATAACACCTGATTGTGTCGAAAGTAGAGAAGATGGTGATGATGACCCAATGGGTCACGGGCAGTTTAGTAATAGTTTTAAAACACAGCCACACATTGGGGTATAGCTGTTATTAAGTCTTGGCTTTCAAACAATATTGATGCATTACAAATGTCGACGTGACGAAGAAATTTTATGAACAGATTTCTTCTATACGTACATTATATTTACATTTTTCGTTACATTTGAAATGAATATATGTAGCGTTGTTTGAACACCGATATCCGTAACTTAGAACACACGTTGTTATTCTTTATTACTGGATCTTAATACTTCGATCATTCCGGACAGATTCCAAAGCTACACGTACGCAACAAAAACAAACGAACAAAACAACAAAATAAACCCGTGTATCCCTGACACAACAGCGGCCGTTGCGCGTCCTCTCCAACAAATCCCTCGCTATACAGAACAAATATCAAATTCAAAGCCGGTGACTTTTTAAAACATTTTTTCCTGCCGGACAAAAAAAGCTTTAGTCTGATGAACTTTTTTTTGTTCTCATGCGTACAAGAAGAAGGCTCGAGGCAAGGGAATACAATGGCTGTGTAAACATAACGTGGTATCATGTATACGTCTGTCCTTTCCTTCCTTGGGAGCGCGGTGGGATTTCTTTGTCTTTCCAATAAAGACAGCGTATTCTGAGGGTCATCTAATTACAGTGACAGCCGTAGTGTATACATACTTAGGGACATGGGCGCCTGCGGCCACCTGCAGGTAGTTGCGGCCACTTGCAGCTACTGGCAGCCACCTGCAGCTACTGGCGGCCACCTGCAGCAACTGGTGGCCACATGCAGCTACTGCGGCCACCTGCAGCTGCTGGCGGCCACCTGCAGCTACTAGCGGCCACCTACAGCTATTGCGGCCACCTGCAGCTACTGGCGGCCACCTGCAGCTACTGGCGGCCACCTGCAGCTACTGGCGGCCACTTGCAGCTACTAGAGACCACTGCAGCTACTGGCGGCCACCTGCAGCTATTGCGGCCACCTGCAGCTACTGGCGGCTACCTGCAACTACTGGCGGCCCCCTGCAGCTACTGACAGCCACCAGCCACCTGCAGCAACTGGCGGCCACATGCAGCTACTGCGGCCACCTGCAGCTGCTGGCGGCCACCTGCAGCTACTAGCGGCCACCTGCAGCTACTGGCGGCCACCTGCAGCTACTGGCGGCCACCTGCAGCTACTGGCGGCCACCTGCAGCTACTGGCGGTCACCTGCAGCTACTAGCGGCCACCTGCAGCTACTGGCGACCACCTGCAGCTACTGGCGGCCTCCTGCAGCCACATAGAGCCATTTGCAGCCAGCTGTAACCCTTTGCTGCCACCTGTAGCCGTCTACAAGCCCCGTATAAAGACCATTGATTTACACTAAGGGATTTGCGATTAGTAAATAACTAAATTTACCACTAAAGCAAACAGCTGTAAACACCAGAGAAGGACGTATGCAGCTGAATAACAGTATGCGGCTGTAAGCAACGAATTCCTGAACAACAAACAGCGTGGCAACCAATAAGTAGCAAACAAACAACAGACAGTAAACTGCGCTACAGTAAGAAAAGCGAAAAGAACAAATAGCGACTGAGGTAACAACAAGGAACAGCACAAACATCCATTGGCGTAACAACAAAAAAAGAACACAAACGAACAAACGTCGACCGGCTTAGCAACAAAAAAACAGCTCGAACGAACAAATATCTACCGGCAGCACAAATCACAAACAGCAACAGGCGTAACCACATAAAAAAATAACAGCCCAAACGAATAAACAGTGACCGGCGTAACCACATAAAAAATAACAGCACAAACAAATAAACAGGGGCCGGCGTACGAGCGAGAAGGAACAACTTCTATCTGTAAAATAGTACCTAATTAACACTGGCGTCGTCAGTATAATAGTAGTACACAGTATTTTCTACCCGTGTACATATGTAAGTGATGCACCGTAAACAGGAGCCGTACAAGTGTATGCAAAAGAGCACCCAGTACACAACAACACATGTAAACAAAAGAGCGCCCAGTACACCGTAACACCTGTAGACAGTAGAGCACCCAGTACACTGTAACAACTGTAGACAGTAGAGCACCCAGTACACTGTAACAACTGTAGACAGTAGAGCACCCAGTACACAACAACACATGTAAACAAAAGAGCGCCCAGTACACCGTAACACCTGTAGACAGTAGAACACCCAGTACACAGTAACACCTGTAGGCAGTTGAGCACCCAGTAGACAGTAACACCTGTAGCCAGTAGAGCACCTAGTACACAGTAACACCTGTAGACAGTAGAGCACCCAGTAGAATACTGTTGACGCCCTCAGCTACAACACACTACTGCACATTGACCTGTACTCGCCCCAGGTGCGTGTGTGTGTGTGTGTGCATGTGTGGTCAATGTGACCCGTACAGGTACGAGTCATGGTTATCGACTGGTGGCCGCTGACCGCTGCTGCGACCATGCGTGCGGCGAGGGGGTGCTGGAAAGTTCGTGGGTCTGGTGGTAGCGCCAACAGGTAGAATTGTCACCTTCACTAAGGGCTACTGATTGTTATTGTGCATGGCTACGTCGGACGGTCTAACTGGTCTGATGGTGTAACTGTCAGACCATTATAACCTTTTGGTCGAACCATCAGACTCTCTAGTCAAACCATCAAACCCTGCTGGGCAGACCATTAGACTCTGCTAGTTAAATCATCAGACCCTGTTTGTCATACCATTATACCCTACTGGTGAGATCATTAAACCCCTGGTAGTCACACAAACAGATCCTGCTTGTCAGACCATTAGACCCTGCTTGTTAGATCATCAGATCCTTTTTGTCAGACCGTCGTACTCTACTGGTGAGATCATTAGACCCCTAGTAGTCAGACAATCAGACTCTGCTTTTCAGACCATCAGACCTTACTGGTCAGACCATTAGACCCTGCTAGTTAGATCATCATACCCTGTTTGCCAGACCATCATACTCTACTGGTGAGATCATTAGACCCCTAGTAGTCAGACAATCAGACTCTGCTTGTCAGACCATCAGACCTTACAGGTCAGACCATCAGACCTTACAGGTCAGACCATCAGACCCTGCTGGTCAGACCATCATAAGTATACTCCACTAGACTGCGGAACAAATTCGTTCCATTGATTCACTTCCACGAAACTGCCTTCTTGATTTGTTGTCCTATTATTTTCTTCTTCTTAGGGGCACCAACGCCTTTTTCTCTTACTTCGTTAGCTTGGGCCTTCGAAGCCGTGCATTAATATTTTGTTCGTATCATTCTTGCTCTTACTTATATTGATTTGACCCTTTAGTTCTCTAATCAACCAGGGCAGCTCCTTCTCTCTGCTTCCCTCTACATATACGTTAGTATATCTATTGGTATTTCTATACGTATAATAAGGGTAAAGCTATGAATCTATTCTGCCTGAACAGATTCTTTTCCGCCCTTTTTCCAGACGCGCAGCTCGAAATTTTAAATCTTACGATTTTTTTAATTCACTATCACACAATCAGAGTGATAGGCATTTTTATCTAATTTTCTCTAAAGTTTCCAATTGTTTTTATTTTATTTTTTAGTCATTACTGCTCTTTGTTTCGTATAGTATCGTTCACACACTCGCTGTCATACTGCTTCGCGCTGTCTCATATCGCTTCATTAATAAAAGATGTTATGCGGCGCATATTGAGTGTCAGAGCCATGACGCGCCCCAACTTTTCTCTTAAAGTTTCGTCCAAACTCGAGGACTTTACGTCAAGTTTTCGCTCAGCGCCTCTTAAGCCAGGCTAACTTAGGAATAGATTGTTTTTATTCCAAACTTTTTATATATGCTAACAATGTTATAATATAATATCAGAGACAGAAGAAGTGGTCTTTTTGATGTGCTAAAAATATATGCATGATGTGCTGTAAAGGCTATTTGGTTGTGGTTGTTAGTATGATAAAACTATTTCTGATAGATCAACGAAAAGGAATTTAGATATACGTTAACTATAAAACTATAAGATGAAGGCAAGCAAAACTACATTAACATATATATCGGTTGACTTTTATTCAGCTGCATCATATTTTCGAACTTTCTTTTTAATTTACTTTTCACACGATCTTGGGGTTAAATAAATGGAAACTCCAGAAGACTTTCAATAAAAACTTTCTTATTAACATATATGTATCAAAAATAGCAAAAGGGGCAGAACACCCTGGAACTGAGCAATAAATATTGCCTATTAGTCTCTATGTTGTAGTCGTGTGCGGGGAGGTAGAAACTGACGGCAAACTAAATGCGTGTTTCATCGATTCTATGTTGACGCCTGTAGCGCTGACGACTGAGCAGGATGTATACAGTGCAGCTGCAGCTCAACCTTTTGGCGGGAGTCTGAAAAAGTCTTTTTAGGATTAGCATTACGGAAGTGACCAGATACGGTCACATGCCCGGTAATCACGGTTTTTCCCGAGACCTCACCAGAATTGTCATCTTCGGAACAAACAAAAAAATTCTCCGAAACTGACACAGTCAAGTCGCTAAGTTCAGAAACAGGATCAAGCCTGCAGAAAATTTGGCACCAGCGAAACTCCCTTACTGCCCCAGTAATATCATCCAGTTAGCTTTGCTCTTAACGAACACCACTCTCTTAGTGTCTACCCCAGGAACAACCTGGTTTAGATCCAAGGACACAACAAGATGTAAGTGGCCTGAAGGGACAACAGGGGAGCCAACAGACACCGTCACTAAATCAGGGGCATCAGACACGACTACGTCAAGATACCTGCCAGCAATATGCGTGGACCACCGAACAAGCTGCAGATGACTAGATAAGGTGTAAAAGTACAACACCGGCTCACCATGGCCATAAGTCGGTGATACAGATCCCAGCATTAACATTCCCAGTAAAGACAAACGCCCACTTAGAATTGCGCTCTGGATGGAAGCCATCGCTGTCAGCAAACAGTCATACAGACAGCCATCAGCAATAGGGATCCGATTCACTATTAACAAATAAAATTTGTACTGACGGCCACAAACCCTAACAACCATAGTTTCATGACACATACCTTCGTACGCTCAATACTGGTAAGTCCAGAAGCCGTTACGGACATAGAAGGCCACTTCCCAAAAGCCAGGCCCAGATCCCAGTGACCTGCGAAGAGGGTATTGAAATCCTGTCAAGGCAAACTCCGTGCCGTGTCTCCTACCTGACGCAATCGTCTCAAAACAGCAGATCACGGGACACGAAGCCGAGCTCTGAAAGGTCCTCTAACATTGCAACAAAGGAGACGACACTCCCAAACCCGACCCGATCCCGGGTAACTTTCTTCATGACCATACAAAAGTATAAGAGAAATGAATGAAAATGGAAAAAATATAATAGGTAGCAGAGAAAATACTATAAACGTATGATAAGCAGAGGCATGAGTACGGTCCAATCGGCAGAGCTGCCATGACCAGCAAGGCTTATACAATCCCAGGTTCGCCCGACTGTGGGAGACGACAGTCAGGGTGGACAGGCGGGTGCCACCCCTCCACCAACCTCCCATGGCCTCGCCGCTCACAAAACGAGATTAGCACAAGAAAAGACAGAAAGGAGGAAAGAAGAAAAAGTTAAGGAGAGGAGCCAACAATAGAATACCGGGCACAAGACTATGACAAAAGCAAGGTGATCTCCTCTCTGGTTCCCGTTGACTCGCTTGGAGCTCATCCGCCTTTCATACGCATTTTCTTACATGAGAGTTCCCACAACCCTATCCTCTCCTGGCCCATACGCCTGATAAGCGGCAGCCAATGAGAAGGGATACAAGTTTAGCCGCTTGAAATCGACCCTGCATTGGTTGCCTCTTATAACACGTACATGACGGATGTTGAATTCTCCATAGAACAGTGATCGATAAATATACTGCGAGGCTGAGCTAGTATTTCATATGTAGGTTTGAAAATTTTTATAGTATTTCTTAAATACTTAAACACTGGACTTACACGAAATATGTTATTAATATCAGCAAACATTACTGAGCAACAATTATGTATAAAAGTGATTCACGCCTTCAAGATATAGTTTATTGAATAATCATTGAAATAGTTGAACTGCATCTATTTTATACAAGGCCTCCGTTTGTTTGCTATACTGTTCTCCAGGTTTTCAACACATGGTGACAATTTTTAAGCAGAATCTTGGCCCATGCTTCTTCAATTACCGTCTTTAAATTCATTGACACTAGACGATCGTGTTGAGCTGACCTTAATTTTAAGTTCTCTCTTCGGATTCATATCTGGTGATTAGCTATAGGTCATGTCCGCACAGTTATATCGCTATCTATGAACAATACCAGGATTGCCTAAGAGGCATGATTAGGATTATCGTCCTTTTGAAACCACCATTCATTTTAGAGCTCCAGTTTTGCAATTAATTTTTTCGTAAATAAACTTCTAAAACTTTCGGCAACTGACTTTCCCGTTTCCTCAATCATTTTCTGTGTCATTAATTGCGTATCAGACTCCTATCTGTATGCTACCACCCACACACTTGAAAGTGTTATGGTGTCTTTTTGCTTATGGTTCGTTCTATCTGGACTTTAAATATGCTAAATATCCTTACCACCATCAGGGGTCATGAATATTTTTTTGAAAAAGTCATCATTCACTGTTCTTAAATTAGTTTTAGCGATTTGCAATTTACATTTTAATTGTTTTCCTTGCTAATGCATTCTAGCGACGAGAATGTAAACTGCCTTCTGTCGGTGAAGTTGCTTGCTCAATCTTGTTTGACCAGACAGCGTCTAACTAGCACTAGGATCTTTTTCAAGCTCTTTACTAGTGACGAAACAATTATATTTAACCGTTCTCTGCACACTATTACCCCATCTTACTAAAAGTCATCCAATGTGCACTAAAAAAATATAGCAAAAAGTGGTGCCGGTATAGTACGTGGATTGTGGCCTACCTAAGATTCATGAATGTGGACTTATAAATAAGGTTTGGTATTTATGCTAGCTGAACCGAACCTATTTCAACCTAGCCTAACCTAATCTCTCCTAATCTAAGGCCGCGTCTACACGATCCATCTTTTCGTCGAAGTTTGTGATCGCGGAACGATTTTGATCGACAAACACACCCGGCGAGCCTTCGAAGTTTGTGATTTTTGATCGCCAGCAGTGCTTTAAATCTTTGAGCACGATCATGATCGCAAGAAATTTGCAAATTGTATTATATTTTGCTCTGTAAATAGACGTATCTGTTTAAATATATTATTTAGTAATTAAGGCATCATTTTTTACTTAAATTTACCCTCATAGCGAATTTTGTTTATGTTTGATTCGAACTTCTGTACAGCGGGAAGCATTTGGCAACTATATGTTGCCAATTTGTAATAACTGTAGCATATTCCTCAAGTTACGTCTGTACCTTCTTTTTTCATTATTAAAAGCTACAATGGAGCAAGAGCTACATTTTACTGGAAGAAACGGATGAACACAGTGTGAATTGCAATAGAAATTAAAGAAATTTATTAATAAAATGAGAAATTATTGTTCTATCGTCTGCATTTCTGCATTTGCAGGGGATGCCAGTGAATGAATTTTTAGCTATACTTTTCACCAGTATATATAAAGTTTTACCCGCCAATCAGCATCTACAACTAAAATAAATATCTCACCCATAATGTCAGGGTGGAATATCGATTAATAGTAATAGAATGCTGAATTCGCGTATAGTGAGTGACCTTGAAGTGTTCGTAGCTTCTGTTTCTGTTGCCGTTGGGATAACGAGGCGAATTGTTTGTGATTTTGATTGTCGATTCTTGTGTTTCTGTTCGATGGAAAGATGGATCGTGTAGACGCGGCTTAACACATACGCCGAGGTAGGCCACACACTTTATCGGGCCCGTCAAATGTTCTGTGATCCCGAATTATTTTCATGTCTTTACGATGCCGTATGCAGGACTTGCATGGACAATTGAAAGCCCTAGAACAATAGGGGCGTAAGCGACGCTTTTAAAATAAACAAGAGAGCCACTTAAAGGCAATGCACTGATGCAATAAGGTACAAAATAATCGACTTTACATGCGATTCTCGACCATTTCTACCCGGATTTACGTCATTCTGACTTCAAAGTACGATAGGTCTGAATTTGTACTATCCGATGCGGCAAAAAACTACTTATGAAAAAAACTGTCGCTTACGTCCCTATTGTTCTAGGGAACTCAATTTATATTTTAGATTTGCTACAATTATTTTTATTAGCAGTGTATGCTGACATTATGTCATTCCAAATAATTTTTTAGCTCCCGGTGCTTAGGCATCTTGCAGTCTATACAGAATAGCGTCAACTGCGTGACGTAAGCATAACTCAGCAAGTCGCCTCACATCTCCTAATCATCTGCATCCTCCAGTACGTTCTAGAATATTCTAAAGTCGCAAGGGGCCAAAATCTACTATACATTAAAACAGTTTGTTGGTGCTTCTCCTTCCCGATCTGAAGGATTAGATTGGAGAACATTCATCCGTTGAACAGCACTGGGTGGTCACTGCCTAGCCATATGTTTGAAAACTAAGTACAAAAAACGTCTCAAGAACCTCTAACTAGTATCTAGATACCAGATTTTGCTGTACGAATAATTTTTTCCTCTCTAACCTCACGATGCGAAAATTGAACAGAAGCCCAACGAAGGAAAAGGGTAAGATATTTTCAACAGCAGTACCATAAGAATAGAGAACGAAACGGAGTCGGGGTTCCATGAAGTAATTATCACCTGCCGTCATATATGTACAGTAGTGACGGCGCTCTCCACTCGTTTCAATAGTAAAACATGTTAGAATGAATAGGCAAATTTATCTTTCCCCATCTTTTTTTATTGTACATAAATTTTGCATACATGAAACGTTTGTTTTTGTTTCGGTGTTCCTTCATGATAATAATGTAGTTGTGTAAAATTGAATGTTGTTCGTGCATTTCAAAAAATGTGATGGAATACAAAGTTTCTCTTGCCCGAATAGCTGTTTTACCTCACTATGTGAGTGTGCAATTGCGTGTGTGTATACATATAAGAGTATGAGTTTATGTGTATATAATATATGCGGCAATTATTACTGGAGAACTATTGTTGGGATATAATTAACCCCTCTCGACCGATCATGACGTCCAGATGATCTTATTTAAGACAAGCTTCTAGTTGTAAAAAATTATTAATATTTAGCACAGTGGTTAATAATTCGATACATTTATTCACTAATTCACAGGCACATGTGTACGATTGAACGAAAATAATTCTATTGCATATTTACTGGAGCGGGACCAAGTGATTTACCCAGCAGCCCTGAGTGGGCCCAGCAGCCCTGAGTGGGCCCAGCAGCCCTGAGTGGGCCCAGCAGCCCTGAGTGGGCCCAGCAGCCCTGAGTGGGCCCAGCAGCCCAGAGTGGACCCAGCAGCCCAGAGTGGGCCCAGCAGTCCTGAGTGGGCCCAGCAGCCCAGAGTGGGCCCAGCAGCCCTGAGTGGGCCCAGCACTGGCCCGGCGGCGCATATTGCAGAACTTCTCTTATTTATGAGACGGCGTAGGAGGGAAATTTGTGTTGAGACGAGCAAAGGCGGCAGTGAAGGGGCCCTGCAATGTGATGAGTCTATGTGATGAGCTATTATGGGACGCGGTGATGTGATGAACTGATGCGATGAGTTATTATGAGGGAGGGTGATGCGAAGATAAACTCGAGTGATGAAGTATTGTGATGCAGGGTGATGTGATGAACTCATGTGATGAGTTATTTTGGAGCCGTGGTAACATGATGAACTTATGTGATGAGATATTATGAGGTGAGGTAATGTGATGAACTTGGGTGATGAGTTGCTTTAAGGAGAAATGAGGTGATGAATTCCTGGAATGAGATATTGTGAGGTGATATGATGTGATAAACTCATGTGATAATCTTTCTGCCAGTATTCACGGAAATAGTTCCACTAATTACAACGCCACTGCTCAAAACATTCAATCGGTGTCTAAGCACGGACAAAGTTCCGCGGGATAGGAAACTCGCTAAGAAAAGCGAGTCATCAGCAAAACCATCGAACTCCTGAAAAAATACGTCACTGACTACCTGATAAAAAAACCTTGATCTAAACACGTGCAGTAGAATGAATGTATTTGCTGATGACACAAAACTATATCATCGTACCATATCGGCCAGCAATAGAATCGAGCTTCAGCAAGGCGCTGGCCGCCTCGTGGAATGGCCCACAACGTGGCACATGAGCTACAATATCGATAGTTGCTCGGTAATCCACATTGGACCGAAACGCGTTTTAGACATGTTGAAAATGTACGGGACAGACTTAAGGAGCTGTTACTAAAGAACATGACCTGGTATTCATTACAATGACATTCGAGGATAAATCTAAGGATGTAATTGTTCCCTTATACAAAACACTGAGGGGTCCACACTCAGAGCTTTCTGTTCAATTTTGATCGCCACATCAGCGCCAAAATATTGATAAAATGGAAAGAATCCAACCCAAAACAAAATTGATACTTCAGCTGCGAGACATGCCATACTAGCGTCGCCTTGAGAAACTCGGACTCGTCTCTTTCGCGCAAAGACGATTCAGGAGAAAACTCATATAAGGGTTCAAGATCTTGAATGGCTTTAACGACATTCCTACAGCAGGACCTTTTGACAGATTGATGAGCGTCTTTCAAACAATGGATAAAACTCAGATATCAGGATCGAAAATCTAGGATAAGAGAGCAGTTTTTTTCGTACTTCATAGTAAACGTTTGGAATAGGCTCCCCTAGGAAGATGCCAATGGAGAAACAGTCAACACGTTCAAAAATTTATCTAGACATGCCCTGGGAGTAGCACCCGCCACATCTGCGAACTCTTCCTCCAGGACTCACAAGCTCAGTGGCTAAATTATTAGAAGCCAATCTAATGTAGATGTAATGGGGTGAAGTGATGTGGTGAACTCATGTGATGAGATTTTGTGGTGCGTATCAGAATCTCTACAGGAGTAACATCTCTTCTAGTAATGTTCCCGATATGGTTCGAATCCCCACCATGATGACTGTTCTTTCGTTCTAATTTTCCATTCGTTTCTATCAGTATTTTCATCGATGTGGTAATGAGTGCTGTAGAGAATCGAAACGTTGTAAATACTTAAAATTTGTGTTTTTATTTGCAGTAATTTCTCCGATAGTTTTACAAAAAAAAAATTGAAACGATGCAGTATCGAAATATTTTAGGAAGATGGAACAAAGTATCAAAGTGTGAACAAAACTACACGTTGACATTAGATATTTAGGGTAAAATTATAGCAATGAATGCTATTGAGTGGGATAATAATAGTTATAATGCTACTACTACGATTGTACATTGCTTGAACTCGTCTATTTTTCTTGATCTTTTTAATAACTGTCATTGAAAGTCTTATTGCAGCAAGACATATAATACGTATAGTGTAACTAACGAACCTGGGCTTACAAAATGATGGAGGAGAAATTATGACGATACTTCTTCAATGATTATGCTTTCGTTAGCATACTTTCTTACTTTACTGTTGCTGAGCAGCGCATCCTCTCTTTTCCTTCGGTAATATGCAACAAAAATTAGCAGGCAGTCAAGCATCATTCATAATATGAAATTTGGCTCGGTATCACTGATACGTCTTGATATCATATTTTCGAATTTTTTCGCTCAAGTAAAACGTTACTTCGCCAAAAAAAGAAATCAAGTTAGAACGAATAATTGCTGCAGTGAAATTTACCTGTTCTTTGCCTGTCTTCCTACACTTATTTTACTGTGAAGAGTATAAGACGTTGCTATTGCGACCATTTGCGAAATTTCCTTATGAACTTATACCATTTGGATGAGAGAAGAAAGGAAGAATTGAGATACATAAAAGTGCTAGAACAAGCTCTAGATAGTTTCGTTCATTTGATTTCAACCCTGGCAAAGCAACAAGTTCAATCAGAATTAAGAGTAGCTAGCATACGTTTGCCTTCATATGCAACCTGGTTTATTTTTTGCCTACCACTCTTCAGCACAGCGAGACAGAGCGGTCACAACATTCAAACTATATAGACCAATTTTTTTACAATGTGGTTTCTTCAAGCGTTAATAAAACTGAACAAATAAATGAAGATAAATAAATGAATCAACAGATTTATACATACGTTGATCTTTATTATATACTTTGATAGTAATGACAGCAGCAGCTACTATAATAGTAATAATTATAATAAAATTACTATATATAATAACAACAATGATGATGATGTTAACAATTATAATAATAGCTAAAAGAGCACTCTGAGAGCGCATACTTCTTTTAAGCGAGGCAATGTTTACGAAAAAATCGAATTGGTTATGAAACCACGATTTCCTTTTTATCTTCACCAAAAGTTGGAAATTTGTGGCTCTTAACATTCCTCACAGTTCCTGTAATTTGCTTGAAGATCCGTTCATAACTCTTCTGGTAATGTTCTGGCAAACATAATGGCAAACATACATCAAACAAACTAAGAGACAACCCGATCATCACCAAAGTTTGGTTATTTATATCTTTTGATATTTCTAATAATTTCTTCAAATTTCATGACAATCCGCTTACAATGGGTTATATTACTGGTAGACATGGAAACAAATAAATAGCAAAACAGATCACCCCAAAAATTTAGTCATGTTTTACTCCTCGTAACATTCCTAACAATTCATGTAAATTTCATGAACATACGTCCCTACTTTATGAGTTAAGTAACTAAAAAATGAGCAAACATACAAATGGTTGGACGGATCTTCACCAAAAGCTAAGTGTCTGTTCCCCTGATAAACATAGCAATTCCTGTAAAAGTCGTAAAGATCCATCCATAACTTTTTTGAGTTATTGTGATGACAGACAAACGAACAAAACCCCCAACATACGCCGACAAAAACATACTCTCCTTGCCAGAGGTAACAAGTATATTAATGATGTAAACATTGACCTGGAAGTCAATTAATGTTGCAACAAAATATTCAAACAGCCATATTACTGTCGCCCAACCACTTTTCTAGCGAACCACTTTACTAGCCAACCACTTTACTAGCCAACAATATCTCCTCATGTTCCAGCAACTCCTGAGATTTCCCCATCTTTTATTCATTATTCCCCTAAAAGGCTGCACAAGCTATCTGTCTATTGCCTCGCTAGAGCTCATTTTACCCTCAAAACAACGCCCTGAGCGTCCAATTCAAAATAAATTGCATCTGGATGAGGGAAAATTTCACAAGTTTACGTTAGCCGCTGGGGTTACTTTCGTGTTTAAGGCAACCTGGATGGAAATTTGCAGTAATTTTCGTGTTTTGTTCAAAACGTTTATCTTTTGCTTCTATAAAAGGCTATCTGTTTATATATTAATTTATAGGTTTCGTGTCACGCTCTTGAAGAAATAGATAGGCGAAAAATAGGCCAGGTTGTAGATTTTGTAATTAAGTAGCTTTTTCATGGAGACAGATGATTACGTAGCACAAGTTGAATCCTCATCCCTTTCTATTTGGATACATTTCTTGCTTGTAACAACTATTGACATTGAAACTATGGAGATATTTTCAGCTTCTCTAAGCGCGGTTATGGCATTTGATGCTTCGCACTTTCTCCATACATCGAAACATACTGTACTGTATGTTTGTTCTCAGTTCACGACGTAAAAATTCAGTACCATAGCTGATCTATAGAGCAGAGACGAAGCTGTGATTTTTCACAAGGCTGCAGACACATTTCTTTTTATGCTTCCATTGTGATAGTAAGGACTTCTTCAAGACAAGTATTTTATTAACCCAAGCTTTCGGTGTGAAATTGCTGCAGCCGTCGATCTGTCGCTGCTGCGTGTGCATTAACATGTCGCGGCAAGCTGGATTTACCCACAATATTGTCCCGTCGAAATCAGGTACGATGTCGCTCGTCTGCACACGGCTTAACGAGTCCCTCATTGGGTTCCAGCGATGTATAGAGGTTTTTTGGGGACCACCTTAAAACGTCTTAAGTATCCAGCAGAAAACGTCCCTGGGGCCTAGCTAAAAACCGTCACTGGGGCCCAGATAAAAAGGTCATTTGTGTCCCACTGAAAATATATTTGGGTTCACCTGAAAACTTTATTGGGGCTCACCTGGGAAATATTATTGTTACCCAATTGAAAACGGTAATGTGGCTCATACATAATTGGGATTCAGCTAAAAAGATCGTGGTCACAATCTCAAGCCACTCTGCTAAAACGATACAGAGCCAAGATGGTGCAGGACCCAAGCAAATGACATGGGCCTCATCCACTTTGGTTGATAGGATTACTGTATTTGTCACATTTGGTGCCTAGTTGCATGTAAATAAAACTAAATTTCCTGGTGTACCCCCAGTCGCTCAGGTTCCTTCTTCTAAGTGATTGCGGCAGCTGGAGAGAAAGACAGTGGTACTTTTCATATTCTTTTAGAGAGACTTTACTTCTATTTTGTGGTTTTCGTGTGCTGCTTTTTTTATTACAGGCCATACATTTACTGTTTTTTCCCGTTTGCGTTTTACCAATGCTCTAATTGCTTTAAACAATCACCACGAATTTAAATATTTTGCACCAGTTTAAACCAAACCTGCATAACAGCTAACCGTTTTTGCAAACCTACCTAAACAGTTGAGCAAAACGTTTAAACTGTTCGGTCTAAAATTCAGGACTCCTGACCGTTGTGAGCTGCAGGCTTGACACGCATGTATGACTTAAACTTGGATTCATGTGCCTCTCAGGTCTGGCCAAGTATTTATCAAAATTTTAAACTGTTAACAGTTTAAACGTTTTGCATACCGTAACTGTCAAAGTAGTTTTGCAAAATGGTTAACTGTCATACATGTTTGGTTTAAATGGGTGCAAAATGTTTAAATTTCTGGTGATTGTTTAAAATTAGTTGAGCATTGGTAAAGCACAAACGAGAAAAACAGTGCGTCTTGAAACATTACTTTATTACAATATTATTTATCATCATGGGTATACAATTATTTACCCTTTCGCTCCAGCCCTCTATAAGCTATCACCATTAGTTCAGAATCATGGATACTTCTGGGGGAAAAAGGCGAAGAATTTAAAAAAATAATGTCAGGCAAAGAGTTGATCCCGCAAGCACAATGAAATGCTGTAAGACCGGGGGCGAATTTTTTTTTCCTGAACCTTTCAGCAAGTACAGTCTCAAGGCAGCCAATGGCGTGGCAGGTCACGGGCCACAGTGGGAGGGGCGAAGGGTGATGCTCAGTGATGGTGTTGCACTCTGATGCATAC
>LQNS02276769.1:5511825-5522539 GCA_001587735.2 Parhyale hawaiensis
AAGAGAAGGTCCAAGACATTTTCATTTCTCGTAGGTGACGAGATCATTTGGGTCAGTGAAAATTCATCCATGAGGCGCACTAGAGAGAGGGCCTGATCTTTTTCATCTCTAGTGGCCGTTGATTTTCTGGATAGAACGAAGCTTCCAGTTTCATCTGGTAATTCTGTCGTTAGTCATTTTAAGAAGGGGAAGTTGAAATCACCAGTTATATACAAATGATACTTACTAGGACCTTCTTTGCAATGCATGTTGATTACTTGTAACATTTCGGCAAATTTTCGGAGGTACATTTCGGCGGTCGATAGCACACGACGCATATCAATCTAAGTTTTTCAATCTAGACAATAATGCAATCACACACTCCATTCGAAAATTTCTGCTTAGTATGTGAACCGAGTTGATCTCGTACGTATAATGCAACAGCACCACACTTCCTATTTTTGCGGTCACTTCTACGTAATACATAGTTTTCTATTTGAACTTCAGCATCGTTGACTGTATCATCTAGATGAGTCTCAGTAACGGCAAGGATTTTAGAACTTCCATTATTTATTATGTCCTGCAGTACCATTTGTTTTCGGCAATTTTTCGTTAACAGGCCTCGTATGTTTATAACGTGGACTTTGCTTAGTATATCATCATTATTTTATTTCAATTCTTGGTGTTCCTTCTGATTTGCCGTGATGGTATGGCTGTTTACGTTTTCAGCTGATGACGTGTTCCAGGATCCTACCTCCACATTTGTGTAGGATTTTCCATTCTTGGTGGATTCCAAGTTGCGTCTTTGATTTTTTTTTATTATTATTGCATCGAGGGAAGAAATGGGAGATAAATAAACAATAAGGACACAAGAATAGAGAAAAATAGTTAGTGACAATAAGTCCTCAGACTGATTTCTTTTGTTCCTAATGACGAGATGTCATGAAGAAGAATGCGGTCCCGTGAGAGCGCTCGGGCCATCAGGCTGGACACAGATTCCCTATTATGTTTTTTAACTATTGAGTAGGTAAACGCTTACTAGTATAACTAGAGGGCCCAGCCAACATATATGACGGCGCAGACTTAGTACTTCACGAAAACCCCCGTGGTGTCCTGTGCTTTTTACTTCTCAGTAGTCTTCTGAAATGGAAATTCAACATTTTTCCTGGAAAAATGACATCTTCCTTAGGGTGACCGGACATTTGCGCACACGACAAATGCGCACGATGACAAAAGCGCACACGACAAAAGCGCGTACGATAAACACACAAACGAAAAAGCCGTATACTGACAAATGCGCACATTGACAAAACCGAACAGTGACAGATGCGCACATTGACGAGTGCTCACCTACTATCTTTTCGTTCTCCGACTTCCAAGATGGCGCTGTCCTGCGAATTGAAAAACTACGAATACATACAAAGAATTGTTAATAATTTACTTGTTGCAGGATACGCTGATGATGTTACTTTGCTGGCTGTTTGCGATAAGCCTAGTGATAGGTTGGAGGTTTCAGATCCATTCAGCATGATTTGGAAGTGATTAATTCCTGGTGTTCTAGGCTAAATGCGGGCAAGACTAAGACCATGCTCGTGTCCAGGTCGCGTACATTGGGACCTCCTTTTCCTGCACTCATACTGGATGGTGTGTCACATCCTGTGGTTGATGACTTGGTAATCTTGTGTGTCAATGTTGATCCAAAGTTGACGTTAGAGCACCACACACATTCGTTCAACTGCCTCACGTGCATCGTAGAAAATTGGTTTTATGAGGCGTGCTTGGAGGGTGTTTGGCTCGGTAGAATTGAGACGTGGCTGCTTTAGTTGCTATGTCCTCCCTCTTCTGGAATACTGCTCCGCAGTCTAGGGTTCTGCCGCCGATTGTCATCTGTGTTTGCTTGACAAAGTGGTTCGTCGATGTGCGTTCATGATGGATGGTGTTGTGCCTTGTGATCTGGCGCATCGTCGCAGAGTTGGTGAGATCTGCTTTTTGTATAAAATTTATAACTGCCCTAGTCATTCACTGTCTGATTTTCGTCCGGAGCCATTTGTTTGGGTGAGATATACTCAACGTACTACTGCTTTTATGAGTTTGCCTTGGAACCGTTACGATGCCGTACAGGCCAGTATTCTCGTTCGTTTTTTGCATCGTGTGTGAATGTTTGTAATTGTCTTGATGGCTTTGTCTTTGTTGGTGCGGGTATTACCAGCTTTAAACTATCTGTACACAGAGCTATTCTGTGATCTCAGAACTTCTCTTCCTTTTTTTATTTATTTTTTCTTCACTCGCTGGGCTGGGTGGGTGGGGGTTTGTCAACTTTATGGAGCTTCTCCGTTCTCACGTCGCCAGTCTGGTGTGATTTAATAATAATAAAATCTTCTTCAGAGATTCTAGAACTGTCACCATTCGTGAGAGGTCGTGTGGTTCGTCTGTCTGGAATTGAATAGGCCAAAAACAAACATTCTAAATAATATGTACATGTATTGTGTTGTTGATCCTGTCAATTAGTGTATTCGGCTGAATTGTTTAACTATTTCGTCAAATGGTTACCCCTGCAAGTTATTTGAATCCAGTTTAAAAAACTTTTTAAACAGTGTGAATGATAACAGTGATAAATTGCCTCAGGAGTCTACAAAGTTTTATATGGTTTTACCTTTTTTAAAAAAAAGAAAACCTTCTGAGAAGCTTAAACGTAAACGTCTATCACTACTTTAAAACACAGCGCTGAAATAGACTTTATAATACTTCTTAGCAATGAGTTCACTATAGTCTCATTGTTCAAGCTTAAAGTTGTTCATTCCAAGCCACTAATCTTTCTAGTAGTAGAGTTGCTGAGCACGCCGGAAAGAGCATTGCGACTAATTCTCTCTTAACTCATCCTCCTCATTCTGCTGTTCGCATACCTACATGCTGAATCTTGCAATGTCCTTGTATATCTGAATGATTTTAATTAAAGTGTTGTGGACTGCATTTGACCTTGTTACACTGCGCATTTTAGAATCATTATGTATTATTAAATAGAAACTTTAATTGAACGACATTAAGGCAGCTTTCCCGTTGAAAATCGTAAAATGAATGTATGTTCGATTCGTAGTATAGTTTTTTATATCGTACCATGTTTTATTTTTCAGTCATTATTTTTGTATTGTGGTTTCCTGGTAACTCGTATATAGGTTTGAGGTTTTGATTGTTAGATGTTTATTCGCTACACACACACATATACTGGCCAGCTTAGGTTTAAGAATAAACTAGAGCTAAAGTCTAATAATAAGCAAAGATTAATTGCCTATACATTTCGGAATTGATGGTTGTAAAATCTCCAGCATTAACGGCTACAGTGAGGGATTGTTGAGTAGGCTTATTTATTTTCGTGTCGTCTGTTAAGTAGGCTTGTATTTACTTTTTTTGCATTGTATTTAGTTTTTCGTGCCGTGAGCAGGAGTTTGCCCCCCCCCCTTTCTCCGGTCATTACTGTCCTTTCCTACCGGTAGAAACAGTAAAGATTATCCTTACTTGTCCTGGGAAGTGCTGCCAAGCGACTTCTCTAAATGGATTCGGCCTAAATATTGGTCGTAAAACGTTAACTAAAGATAACGAAAGTTATAAAAGTTAACTAAAAGCTAAGCACTTCTAAAATGAATTACAGGAAATCCTATATACGCAGTCAAACGAGGGTAATAGTAGGTGGGCATTTTGTCGTGTGCGGTTCTGTCGTGTGATCATTTGTCATTGTGCGCATTTGTCGTGTGCGGTTCTCTCGTGTGATCATTTGTCATTGTGCGCATTTGTCGTGTGCGCGTCTGTCGTGTGATCATTTGTCATTGTGCGCATTTGTCGTGTGCGCTTCTGTTGTGTGATCATTTGTTATTGTGCGCATTTGTCGTGTGCGCTTCTGTTGTGTGATCATTTGTCATTGTGCGTATTTGTCGTGTGCGCTTATGTCATGGAACCCTTCCTTAGCACCTTTGAACATGTCCGAACAGCGTTAGGTAGGCGAGCTCAGATTTTTCAACTAGAGTTCACGAGTGCAACGTCCCCCCTCCACCCCCCTCCCATTATAAACCGTCTTCAACACTCGGCTTACTTCCTATCTCATTTCCATAGAGTGGTCCACCCCATTACATACCGTCTTCAAGACTCGAATTATTTCATATCTTATTTCCATAGAGTGGCCCACCTTATTATATAATGTCTTAACGCACGAATTACTTCCAATCTTATTTCAATAGCGTTCCACCCCCCTTCCATGGATACTGTCTTCAGCACTCGAATTTCTTACTATATTATTTCCATAGAGCGTGACGGAGAGACGAGCCAAAATTGGAACAAGCAAGCAAGCCACGAACAACTGTGTTTTTTTATTATATAGTGGTTAATAATAATGATTTTGTGAATATTTTTATGGATGTTGTTCATGGACATCAGTTGTTGCGGGCAGAGAGAGAATAATGATAATCGATTGATAAAAGTTTTATAGCTATTTTGTATGCATATCATATGCGGAGAAACGTAAGTTGTTGATGGAAATATTCTTATGAATATTTTCAACGACATCGGTTATTGCAGACCGCGGATAATAACGGCAAGTTTTCATGGATTTTATATAGATATCGTTTATGAATATTTCTTATTGCCGAGACATGGAAATCGACATATAGCATTTCATAAAACTTTCATAGTGTACTGTATGCCTATATTTTAAAGGGGAATCTTGACAAAAACATGACATAGATATTTGCATTTTTGGATACCTTCATTGACATATCTATTGGATTCTCTAGGGCTTTCTGTTTCGGATATCATTATAAACTAGGTGACCTGGCCGTCAAATATAACGGCAATGACGTCACTTTATTTAATAAATTTCAGTCTAGCTATAGAAAGATATACAGTACAACCGAATACTATTGAGACAAAAATGCATCGCAGGTAACAGATCATAACAGTTACCAATAACCAATACCACAGATGTAGTAGTCGGCGTTAGTTAGCAATATTGCTGAAGCAACATACGACGTAGCTGCTAAATATCATCTAAGGAACAGGACGCATCAATTAAAATGCAACCACAGTTAGAAGGGAGCACACATGTTATCAGGGGGAAGTCTAAAACGCGAATGAACTAAGCTACTTGGAGGGGCTGGATGCCAGTGCCTTTACAGTCAAAGGATGTGGAATTAGTTGTGGATTGTGTAAAGTGGTACAACAGAGGTTATAATGTCAAGGCTGGGTTTTGTTTTGTGGGTGTACGGGGACTCTAATGTTGTGAGCTCGATTGGGTTAGAAAAGTCTATGATGGATATGTCATTCTTGCGGAATGGACGGTAGTTTTGCTCAGCATGGAATTGAGGAGCTGAATGTGAGAGTTTTGCGAGTGGGAAACCGGTTCGACTAGATACACCTAAGTGTTTGTCAATACGTGCGTTGCACTGTTGTCCAGTGCTTCCTATGTACGAAGCATTACAACCTCTACTTCGGAAGCGGTAGATAACACTTGACAAAAGTGATGTGGGAGATTTGTATTGAAACTTCAAGTAAGACCCTGTGGTAAATGTGTTTTTGTATGAAAATTTGAAGTTTATATGTGGGTACGCTTCAGAGAGGAATGCTTTCAAAGTATTTTAATATACGGACGAAAGGTTCAACAGCACCGGAATTGAATAGTTTGTCCAAAAACTGTTTGTAACAGTGTTCTAAAAAGTGGTAGGGATAACCGTTATTTAAAGAAAAACTTCGAGGAAATCTATTTTGCCTGAAAACGCAAAGTAAGATGAAGGCAAATGGTATGACAGAAATAGAAGGGTTTTTATTGTATTAATTTAAAATTAGTCGTAGCAGTGGCTGAAAAAACTTGTCCAAAGGTTTGAAAACATCGGTTTTCTGTAGACTTTAGTGGTCAGTGTTGTGATTAGTTATTAGAATGACAAAGTTTCAGTAATATCTCCCATCATCAGAGAATCAAATTTTGGTCACATTTACCTGTGAGTTAAAATTTCTTCTATTGCACAGTTAGAGGGGAACATAGATGTTATCATTGGGAAGGTACACCATTTGAGTCCCTCTACATCCACAGAACAAAATCCAGCTTTAATATTATGACCTCCGCTGTACAGCTTCACACAATCCGCAACTAATCCCACATATTCTGACTGTACAGGCACTGATATCTGGCCCCTCCAAGTAGCTTTGTTCATTGCGTTTTAGACTTCCCTCTGATAACATCCGTGCTCTCCTCTAACTGTGATTGGAATAAAGGAAATTTTTATTCATAGGTGATTTGTTAACAAAATACCACCAACGTAACGACTGGTATCCATTACCAATTAGCACCGAAGTAACAGCTAGTATCAGTTACCAAAATTTTCTGATATAACAGTATGAATCGCCAAATTCCCCTGAGGTAACTGATGGTATCAGCAAATACCCCGAAGGATTCCTGGGCCCCGGTAAAGACACGCAGTGCCTCAGCACTCGCACTTAACAGCAATTATGAAGCGGCACTGCTCAACTTGGACCTTAGCTTGTCTCAACTATAGCGATTTAACCAACCTCTGGCTGCAACTCCTCCCCTTCTCTTCCCCTTCTTCACCTCCTCCTCCTCCTACCCTTCTCTTCCACCCTCTTGTACTTCCTCCTCACACTTCTTCCTCTTTTCTTACCCTTCATTACTTTCACCGTGCACTTCCTTCTCCTCTCTTCCACCCTCCTGTTCTTCGTTCTTAAAATTCTTCCTCTTTTATTCCCCTTTCTTACGTTCTCCTTACACTTACAACCCTCCTCTTCCACCCTCTTCCTTCGTGCTTCCTCCTTGCACTTCCTCCTCTTTTCTTGCATTTCTTTACTTTTTCCTTACATTTCCTCTTCAGCACCTTTCCCTTACACTTCTCCCTATTCTCTTCCTCTTCTTTACGTCGTTTTTGCAATCCTACCCTTCTGCTCCCACTTCTCTGTCTCCTCCTTATCCACCTTCTCTCTTCTCCTCAGTCTCCTTCTTTCCCTTCTTCTTTTTCTCTTCTCCATCTCTGTCTCTTCTCTCCTATTTCTCCCCTTCAATAAGTTTTTCTGCATTGACGGTAACTCCCTACTTCCCGATTTTAGCTGCGTTGTGCCTCCCTCTCCTACTTCTATTATTTCCATTCCATTCTCTACATTCTTCTCAACCATTATACTAAGTGTTGTTTTGCGCCTCTACTTTTCACTAGAAACCCTTCACCAACTCCCCTGTTGCCTTATTCCCTGCAAAGAAATTCTACCTATACCACCGAAGTACTTTTTAGCCATCAATATTTGAGTTACTTACTTATTTATTTGCTCATTTATTTATTCGATTATATAATCATTTATTCCTTTAATCAGTTATTTATTTGTTTGTTTATATAACCATACATTTATTTATTTATTATTCACTCCCTTCTCTACATTTGTAAAGTAAAATTTAGAAGCAGCCCTTCTGCTTTGAATTCTTCAAGGTGGCAAAGAACTCAATGTTAAAAATACACGCTTAGCTCATGATGATACTAAATGATGCGTTCGTCAACTTGTGTCATCATGATAGTCTTCTAGGTCCTCTTCTAACTTCGGTGCGCGGTAAGCTGTGTTGAACGTGATCTCTGACTGGTCGAGACGGGAGACCAGCAAGCCAATCAGCGCTAGGAGTTGGTTGCGTGTTGTTCCACTGCTCGTTGGGGCTGCTGGTCTCTAGAAGTTGTACTGTGCAGTCCTACAGATACCAGCGAACTGAGAGGATGATTGAGGATGATTGGTAGCCGATGTTTCTCACTATTGTTTCCAAGGATTTTGGTGTTGTTCACCACGGGTTTTCTACATTTCAGTGCTGGGGACGCGACCGCAAAGCACGTATTCCACTATCGCATTTATGTGATCGATTACTTTATTTGACGTTCCAGATATGCGGAAAGAGAATTATTTTTCAAGGTAGAATGTTGGATTGCGTAATCGCAGACGTAACAGTGAAAAACAATCCACGACTGCAATCGCGAGAGCAGAATTAGTCGAAATTTACTGAAGTTTTGGCGGCCATACTTTGGAAGCCCAAGATCTCGGAATCGCAGAACACCCAGCACTAATATATATATATATATATATATATATATATATATAAATATATATTTACATATCATGTAATAGTATACCTCTGTACTATTACAACTTCTACCCCACTAGCGTTCCCCCTCCGTGTCCCCCATCACTGCTTAGAACATCACCCCCAATTTCCCCCTCCCCCACTCCCGGCAACGCCGAAAATTTAGCGCACGTAACTCAAGCGAACGCCGCAAAGTTAAAACTTACTTGCCGCAACTTATTTATACGCGCCGCCTATTCTCTCTTTGCTGTATTTATGGGGAGGCGCGATATTGAAAACAATATCTTCCTGGAGAACTTTCAGTAGCTTCTGCGGGGGATAAAGAAAGTCTACCGCACCGACCACCATACATATATATATATATCACTATACACTTATATACACTGCCGGTATGTATTATGAGCAATTTACAGCTAAAACCATTTTGCAAAGCTAAAAATAATAACTCAAACACAAAAATTTATTCTCTAACCGAGAAGACGTAATAAAAATACACTATTTTCCATCGTTTTCCAACTCGAAGAATAATTTACAAAAATTCTTTTTAAAGTGCTCAATTTATCCTTACTCCATCTATAAAAAATGACGTTTCATAAGGGCAATAAAAATAATACACAATTTGCAAAAAAAATCAACAAATCAAGTAATGCAAAGTCTGCATGAGTAATTGAATTTTATGGGAGAGCCAAAATACCTTGTGAAAGCACATTTTTAAAATATACTAAACAAACTGCAGTTTTTATGAAAGCAATGAACCGCTCTGATGTAAGTCCCCATTTGGGCTAAAATAATTAAAGTGTACAGAAAAAGGTCCTAATTTTGACTCAAACTTTGAGAGTCAGCAGAGCAAAACTTCACTCATGAAACGGGAATGAAAGTAGAGTCTACAGAACATGCATAAAATATCTGTTAAACATATCCTATTATCTAATGAAACGGCTTCCCTTCCTTAGATCTCCATAAAAACAGTGAATGTTTATGACGTAATCAATCCCTTCCAATCTGTGCAACTTAGTGAAACTTCAATATTAAATTAAAGTCTACAAAGGAAACGATTTTTCTATTTTCAAGAAAAGAAAGTTAAAGTATACGAATCAAGTCCCTAATTTGTAGAATAAAATCTTGAAATCTATGGAATAAGACTCCAATTTCTAAATTAAAAGTGACACCCCTCGGAACATGACTCCCAATTTACAATAAAAGAAAAAGAGCCTAAGGAGCAAGCCCAGACTATTCAAAACAAAAATTACATTCCACCATACATGACTTCAGTACCACAGTAACCACACCACAATGTATGAAAAATAAAACGGAACAAGACCTCAATTCGCACAGTGCAAAAATTGAAGTCCACAGAACAAGCCCTGATTTCCAAAAAAAAAGTACATATGCTGTACAAGCCACAAACTTCCACAATAGAAATTAAAGTTTGCCGAACAAAGCGACAAAATCCCCCAAAACAATGAAAATCTAAGAAACAATCACTCCCAATTTCCGCAGCAGCAATGAAAGTCTGGGGCAAAAGCCCCAAATCTGGGAATTCGATAAGCTCTTCTAAGAAAAACACTAAGGCGAGGGGGGGGGCGGGAGGGGCTGTGGCCCCTGCTGACAGATATATCGCGTTGTTTACTTTTGTGGTGAAAGGTAAGAGAACTTTTGGACGCGATAATGAAACCTTACGTCAACAAGTAAAGATTTATTGAGGCCTTTTCTCTTTACTTAATTCAAGTAAAACTTAGAGCTGTTCCGGTGACATAAACTGCTTTAACTTTCCGCAGCAGCGCATAAATTTGCCGCGACGTGGGGCTGTAGGCGAAGTATTTTCTGTAGTTTAGATGCAGTGAGTTTTGGTTTTGGGAGTAGATATGCTGGCAGTTCAGACATGTTAAAGCCTAACTGATTCTGCTTGCGTTTGTTCATCTTTAATATGCACTGTTCGCTGACGTATCTTTTGCCCCACACTGGCCCCCAATTAATTACTGTTCAGTTATCGCCAACTGAGCATTCATACACTACTCACCAATGCCTTCATGCTTTTCTTCACATTCGTTCATTCATCACTCACCCACATCCACTGCTTACTCCATTCTCACTCTATAATCATCCACACCTCGCTTACCCATCCCTCGATCAGTACCCATCTAGCGAAAATTCACCATTCACTCATTACTCATTTAGCACTGACCCACCATTAACTGCTCCTTCAGCAATAATTCACTCCTCACTCACTGCTCTATAAATGTAATTTTTCCTCACTCCACATTCGTAAATGATTTAACGATCATCCACCACTCACTGTCTATTTATTCATTTATCACTCATTCATCACAAACAAGCATTCACTAATCATTCATTATTCACTCGCCACTCACTCAAGAGTCTCCACTGCCATTGCAGAGGATTTCCCGCTATTTTCCCGCACGGGGCCGTAACACAATTTGGCAACACAGCTGGTGCTCTGAGGCGGTGCACTGATGCTGTACTCGCACTGGCCCACAGTAAACAGGGTTCTCTTTCTTAGTGCACATTGGGGTACCAACTATGATGCAGTACACAGCTTGTGATGCAGTGCACAGCTTGTAATGCGGTGCACAGCTTGTGCTGCAGTGCACAACTTGTGATGCAGTGCAC
>LQNS02276769.1:5569248-5580198 GCA_001587735.2 Parhyale hawaiensis
TGTTATTAATATAAAAAGGCACAAATGATCAGATTTTGGAGTTTATGCAAAGAAAATTATGGTTTCAGAGCCAATTTGAATTTTTGCTACCTTTGGCTCACTTGGCGGAGGTATGCGCTCTCAGAGTGCTCTAGTTGTAATATGCGACTTATCTTAGATTATTATGTTTACATCATTATCGTCTAGCCTCACAAGCGAGAATATCGCTTTTAGCAGGTTCGTTCTCGTTTTAATTGTGAATTTTTAATCTGTTGTATCGAAATTGTAAAGAGAACAAATTAAGGAATATAATTGGGTCCCTAAAAATTGTACAGCAGCCTCGAGACGTCTGTCCCATGCTGAGAACAGACGTCATAGTGTTCTTCATCCTTCACGGTTCCGAAATGGTGTTCCTATTGCTCCGTATCCCTGAGCCTCATCCTGCGTATCCTACGTTGGGACTTGCGTTGTAGTTCTCTTATCGCTACTCTCCTATCTTGATGTTGTTTTCCTGAACTTATGCGAGACATTTCTGTCAAATGATTTACGGTGCGAATTTTCGAATCAAGCCATGTGATGACATTTGCAAGAACTTTTATGCTTCTCAATGTAGGTGTTGAGTAATGTTTGGGTGAGCAGTCTCTTTCTACTTCACTTTCATTGCAGCTTCACCAGACATTTTGTTCTTGGGTCACTGCGGTTATTTCCCCAAGATTAAGCTCAGAAGCTGCCAGGACGTACTGCCATCGTCCCCAAGAAGGTGTAGCTATATGCCGCCAGAATCCTTCCTACTTCGCACCACAGTAAAGGTAAAGTCAACTTAGACCACATCCTCACCTGGGAAACCCACATGCACTGGTTTGTGCTGCGGGTATAGGCCCACTGGCCCTAGATGAGTAAGTGTAGTCGCAGTCGCCCTCGGGTCACCAAGAACTATGGCGCCAATTTGACGGAAGAAACAAATGACCCGAGACCCCCCCCCCCTCATCTCTGAGGAAGGCAGTTCCACCACAGCGCTAAGCATGCACACACAACTTGCCGAGTCAGCACACCAAGATCTGCAAAGAGCTCGAGTGTCTGGCTGAGTATCGAACCAGCGAGCGATACTTGGTGTTAGAGCTGAGAACGGAAGCATGCAGCTACCGTGGCAGTATTAGTGTTAGGTATATTCTCTGCCGCCAGCGTTCCTTCAGCTGCGAAGCCTTGAAGTCCGGTATTTGTGGTCCCCGACCGCGATTGTATGTCCCGGATATGCGTCCCCGACCGCGATCGTATGTCCCGGATATGCGTCCCCGACCGCGATCGTATTTCCCGAATATGCGTCCCCGACCGTGATCGTATGTCCCGGATACGTTCCCCCGATTTACGGGTGCACGTAGCTGAATCTTCGTGATACCAGCTGCCAGCGTCATCCAGGTTTGAAGTTCCGAATTCGTATCTCTGAATGACGTGACCCAAGTGAAAATGTTTATTCATGTTTATGTTTATTATTAATGTTTCTTAAGTTTTATCTTCCGTAACATATTCACTGAATGCAAATCATATTTTAATAAGCTAAACTGATATAAACGAGTTTCAATTTCTGTACGTTAGAGTATCGAGCAGTCAAAATTGACGGCAATAACTGCGTCTTTTGTTGTTCGTGCTGGCACTACCTACGGGCTTTGCTGCAAAACACGCCTCATTCCTATAGGCTTGATCTTCAATGATTTAACGGCAGTTGTACCGTCATGAGTTTGCGAGAACAAAATTTCACTTCTGCAAGTAAAAGCATTCGTTTTGGAGTGGTTGACAGCCAAATAGCATCAAGTAATTATTGTCAGTCGAAACAATTCACCGAAAATGCTAGTTGATGCTGTAACATGAATATCAAAAGTTGAACCATCAATCAGGATCGAATTCGGCGATAATAAGAAATGTAATTGTTTTGGCTTTCTGCTCAGCCTAAAGTTTCAACTACCACGAAATAATTCAACTAAGGAAAACATAAGCAATTTTGATCATGCTCGACGGGAACATAACTCTCCAGCCACGACTGAACCTCTCGTATGCTACACTCAAAAAATGGATATCAAATGGTACGTACCTACGTACTTTTCTAGGTAAAGCGGGTATCAGAAAATGCAGTGGCTGGAGCATATTCCAAAAATAATATTAGCTATAGTAATTTGGGACTTGAATTTCCTTCCACCCCCATCATCTGTCTAAGTAGATGAATTTTTCCTACTTAAATCCTTAACATCGGGACGGAGAGACGGACTAACCAACCAAACGAATGAAGAGTCAGCCAACAAACTGCATTTTATAATATACTATACTGACCTTGACCCATTTGGTCACTGAAAACCTCTCCTATCCTAAAACCTAACTTAACGAGCTCCTATCCCAAACATCTCTAAGCTCCGCATATCAGCGGCTCTTGATCGTACTTGCGTGCATTCATGATCGTCTCTTTGGCAGGGACTCTTCCCCCTTTTTTTCTCTTATCTCCAGTCCTCTATATCCAACTAACATAATGGCAATAGCTCATAGAAGGCCGGGGCGTAAGTTCTGGTGTCTCTTTGGGAATGGGAATATTGGTTCGTCTACTGCTGCCTATCTAATCTAATATCCTATCGAGCGCCTCCCAGCTTATTCCCTAAGTATCCATAATAGTGAAGATTGTGTGCACGGTGACAATCAAACCAAAAAGGCAATCAAACAAGATTATCAGTGTTTTATAAGTATACTAGCACGCCGGTGCTGTCAAAAAATTACAGCGAAAATTTTGAGACGACTCTTCTTCATTCACTATATACCTTGTCACTAATATGCTTCTGAAAGATATGCTACAACAGCCGCCTCAAATTCCGACAAGAGATAAGTGCTCTGTCTTTCAATTCACGTAAGAAGTACAATTTCGTCTCCCACCATAGATCACCTGCGGAAAAATCTTACATTAGAAAGCAGCAAGCCTCAGTGAATTTAATTAAATTACCCGCCGCGTATCCATGATACCCAGCCAGCCTTAGTACAACGAAGATTTTGTGTTGAAGTGAAATCAGCAGAGGCCGTCAAGATAGAGAATCAGCTCCGTCAAAAGGAACATGGTAAGCGGAAAAAAATAACGTCTACTACTGGAGAAAATTATAACCTTGTCCTCCCTTCGTTGATTACCTTCTGAATTAACTTCTGAATTTCTACGTGGTAAACAGAGAACAAATATATTGTTCGATGTATGGAGAAAGTTATAAAATAAGTTGCATGACCGCGCTAAGACCAGCTGTAATATCTCTATTTTTTAGATTCCAAGAAGTGTTTCAAGCAAGAAGTACACTGAGGGAAAGGAATAGGGAGCCAACTATAACCATATTCTGCAGCCTGGTCACCGATCTCCCTAAAAACGTAACCTAATTACAAAATCTGCAACCAGGCCTTTTTTTCGACTATTTCTTCAAGAGCGTGACCCGAACCTTATAAATATATAAATATTCAAACATATAAATACAAAAACAAATAAACACACGACGGTGTTTATTATATAGTGTTGATACGTAAAATAAACTGCCCGTGACCCGTTGTATCACTAAAAACCTATCATAAAATAAATTTTTAGTTTTTGTTATTCTAAAATGCATATTTTTTCTGGAATAAAAGCACTGCCGAATCGTATACACGATGCTGTTGTCACAGAGCTATATTAATGGTGAATAAAATAACAAATTGCAGCATTATCAATCTGATATCTCCGAGTTCCTCTAAGTTTATTCCCTACGGATAACAGGGAAATTTGTAAGCACGGTGACATACAAGCAAGCAAACGAGGGTATCAGAGTTTTATAAGTACATATACTAAGCTTCCCGGGACCAGCTACGGCAGCAAAATGTGAAGTCAATCGATAACAGCTGAATAAAGATAAGTTGAATAAATTATTGAAAAACTAATAAATTCCTGCACCAATGGTGAAGAAGCACACTGTACAACTATCTTTCTGTTTCTGACTCTGGTCTTGGTATTCTGCACAGACTACCTAAATTTCAAGATACCGCTTATCACTCAGTGATGTCTCACGAGACTTTATCTCAAACCGATAATTAAACTAATTATTGATCTACCCAGTTTGGGTCTGAAACCCCAATCAGCCCGAAAGTCAATAAGGTGTCGGAATTCCATACACCTCAGGGTTTATATTACGATGCAGATGCATCACTTTCCCTCGGCCGTATCTTAGATACCTGCCACTGCAGGTACCACGTTGCCAATATTATGCATCAGATGTTGCCACCAGTCGCCAGTGTTGCCATCTGCCGCCTGTCAGTATCGCTGGCAGCAGCGTCCCGGCAGCAGTATCAGCAATATTAATGACATTATGTGGCAATTTGGAATACCGAGCGTGGCGCATCTGCCTTTATGGCCATTGTTGTTTGGGGAGCGACCGACGTCTCCCTATTATATTGAAATATATAAATATATTACGCGACTCTGTCCTTTAATTTGTTGATAGTTGTTCACGAACTAACGGCTTACTGAGCTGAAAAATAAATTTCAAAAAATCCTATTGTAAAAAAGCGTCAGGTGTATATCTGCTATGGCTTATCGTAAAGGAAAAATTCAGAAGATGGAAGTCAGATATAGTTCACCGTATATAGTTAACCGTGAAGTAAAAATTGATTAGGTGCATCTTAGATACGGGTTACTGTGAGAACACATCGAGGTGTATCTTAGATATGGCTTACTGTGAAAAAAAATCACGAGGTGTGTTTTAGATATAGCTTACTGTGACGAAATCATAAGGTATATCTTTGATATGGCTGACGGTTAGAAGCAAGTTTTGCTCCCTGAGTGGCTAACAATGCGAAAAAATTCATCAGTTTAACTGAAATGCCTTATAGTACGAAAATATTGAGGAGGTGACTCTAAAGATACATACAAGTACTGCTGTAATGGTTCCATACAATCTGTCGATTTTCCTCCTAGAGAAGGTACTAACGTTCTAGAAAAGGTACTGACGTCCTAGAGAAGGCTCTAACGTTCTGGAAAAGGTACTGACGTCCTAGAGAAGGTACTAAAGTTCTGGAAAAGGTACTGACGTGCTAGAGAAGGCACTAACGTTCTGGAAAAGGTACTGACGTGCTAGAGAAGGCACTAACGTTCTGGAAAAGGTACTGACGTGCTAGAGAAGGCACTAACGTTCTGGAAAAGGTACTGACGTGCTAAAAAAGGCACTAACGTTCTGGAAAAGGTACTGACGTCCTAGAGAAAGCACTGACATCCTGGAGAAGATACTGACGTCCTAGAAAATGTACAAATTTCTTGTAATGGTACTAACATCTTAGTCGTGTGTTCAATGACAAACCAAACACCAATTGATAGAAATCTATATAATATCTATAAAATTTTGCTCAGAGTAATGCTTCAATCTGGTTGACACCAAGAAAATAAAAAACAATCACAATGATATTTGACCTCAGTACAATTTCTGTACCGAACGATACACGGTTTCTGGAAAAAAAAAATGTAGCGAACTACGTTGTGTCGTTTTTCGTTTTTATCTTCTTTTGGCACCGCTTCACAGCAGAGAGAAGGTCCCCTGATATTGGTGAAGATAAGGGTACGATATGAATGTGCAGAGAAGCAAGGCAGACATGGTTTGTTCATTTGTATTTATATATATATTTATATATTTGCACTTGTGTTGCGCACCGGCCGTCATTTCGTGCAGCTAAAAATATATAATTTTCATATATACATGGTAAAAACAAAAAGTACTGTTTTGCTTGTACAGACTTTAATTATTTTCTAACTAAAGTTTATTCACTGGTAAAGATAAGGGATGAAGAATACAAGGAGTCTTCGCCTGAGTAATTTAATTAGAAATCATAAATTAGGTTCCCGAGGGCTCACCAGCTGACCAAAAATTTAAAACCAGTTGGCACGGAACTCTAAATGTGATGACATTCATGACTTCACCTCAGTTAGAGATGATTACTTACGGTGTAAAAGTATCACTACGCCCAGGCGAGTACATACAGTACACTAGCCTCCTTTGATCTCGGCCACATCGTCGAGCTGCAGAGATCAGGATGGTCACAGCGTGCAACCGAGGCTGACGTTACTACACACAGTACAACAGTGGTTTGCAACTCTCTGAAAGATTTTGGCTGTTAGGGTAACAATGTAATCTAGTAGTAGATTAAGATAAAAATTCGTCATCATTGAGTGAGAGATTCAGAATAGTTGTCGGTCAAGATATGGGGTGATCTTCGAGACAGATTAAGGCACTCACTGATGGTGAATGCAGTCCAATAACCATTGGGCGACACCTGAAACAAAAGAGTTTGAGTAGTAGAAACATCTACAAAGGCCTCTTCTGTTTCTAAATCACAAAGTAAACTATTTAGAGTTGCCAAGGAGTGTCAAATATGGGACGATGAAAAGTGGAAGAGAATTTTGTTCTCTTATGGGAATCAGTTTAACCTATTTCGACCTATGACGTCCACCGTTACCGGCACGACAAAGAGGATGTCTCATGAAACATTCTCCATGCGGCCCAGTGGCAGAGACTCCGTCTCGGTGTGGGGCGCCTTTTCTTCCAGAAGCGTAGTGCTTATGTTGACATGCTGCAGTGTGCTTCCATTATGGCGAAAGGCCCTCGTTTGTGTGGCGATGTTTGATTCCGCCAACAGAGTAGCTCAGCAATTTGCAATGACCGCCTGCTCAAGACTTTCTTTCAGGAGAGTGATATGCTTCCTTTCTCCCGTCCAACCTGTTCTCCAGATATGAATCAAATAGAGAACGTTTGGAGCTGGAAGATGAGGAACACCTATAGAAATGAACAATCCACCATTTCAGACAGTAAATTAGATTTGTCATTCTATTTTCCCCTGGAGTAATCTTTCCATACGTACCGTCTTGGCAACCCTCATTTCAAGCACGCCACAAAGAATATTTTAGGTTATCAACAGGTGTGGAGTCATGACTCTTTACTCAGTCTTTCTTTCTAAAGGATTTTTCTACTGTTTGAGCTACTGGTCTTAAATTCGTTATTTGCTGGATAGCATCCTAGTAACTTAAAGTGTGATTTTCTAATCAAATTGATTAGACATAAATTGTCTGTATTCTTCATCCTATATCATTACCAATGAATAAACCATAGACCGCAACAGTACTGTATATGACTGAACTTACGTTATAAAAGTTTTAAAATTTATTCATACATGCAGCTTTTCAACTTCACCTAAGCCCATATCACGGGTGTAGCACGAAACCCCATCTTTCTCTATCCTTTTTTACACTTCTGACCTGAAGAATATTTTACCATTTCTTCCCTCAATATTTCAGATAATCAACCTGCGCATTATGGAATTCAGAGTAAAAAAAATTTTACTGAAATTCAGTATTTACTTTGCCTCTACCAGGTGCTTTAGACGTCCTCAGCACTATATTGTTAAAAAATTTATTCAGCCCTTTGCCATAGAGTAAGTGCATTTCTAATATAGAACGCTTAAAATCAGGGGGGTAGTACCAACCAAAGGGCTTTGTTATTTACTAGTATTTTTTATACTTAAAACCATGACAATTTCATGTCAGGCAAAGGAACAACTTCTCGCCATTATGCAGTCACAGTTATTCAAAGAAATTATACTAAACAAAGTAACCTTACAATAAAAATAAGGACCTGCTACTGCTGTTGCAATTTTAGTAGCACGCCCTAATTCCACAAAGAAAAAAAAAATCTTGGAATAGTAAAGGGGATTGACTGTTATGGCCGCCTTATTCTTTTTACTATAACAGAAAACAGATATATTTTATATATGCAGAGTAATAGTGATTTATTATGTTACTCACTGCCTGCAGGCGTTTAAGCCAGCTGTTAATGGCTTTCTGTTGGATTTTCCCCGTATTGCAAAATGCTGCATTTCGGTGGCTATGGTGGCCCGAACGTAAAGTTTTGATGACAATAATAATGCGAGTAAACTTAAATTTGCGATAGAATATCCTTTTGTCGATGAAAAGCAATGGCATGTCCTGCTATTACTGCCTTCGTTGTTCACCAAAGTTATGTAACGACAAAATCTATTTTCTTCCACGGAACGTAAAGACTAATTTCTGCCATAAATTCATATTGCAGTTAAAGGTAAAGTTATGACTACGTATCCCAAATAGGGAACCAGCATGCACTGGTTCGTGCTGTTCATAAATCTCCGGTAGAATCCAGACGCTGTACGGATGTAGTCCTCCACAGATTGCCTGAGCTATGGCGTCATGGACGTAAGGTTCATTTGAAGGTTGAGCCTCCCCCCCCCCCCCCCCCAAAAAAAAAAAGGGGAAAAAAAAAAACCCCCCCCCCCCCCCNTTTGAAGGTTGAGCCCCCCCCCCCCCCCCCGACAATAAATTAGTTCAGTACCTAAAGCACCCTCCCTACCCCGCTAGACAATGCAATGGGAGAAAAAAATGAGAGGAAAGTAGCAGTGTCATGTTTTACAATTCAAGCATGGAAAAAATTGAGGGAATTTTGAAGTCATGTACGACCGGAAATCAAATATATTCAATTAAAATATCAAGTCCGGAAGAAATTGCGTAGCAACGAAGCTACGCGTATTTGTTCTCTGCAAATTCGTTATAAAACTAGTAATTTCGGTGAAAGGGAATGCTCAGCTACGCGACTATTCGCAAAAATACGATAAGCATTGGAAACAAACAAAGAAAGTAAGACTTCTGCAAAACCTTCCTACAAAATTAGCAATTTCATCTAAAAATGTGCCCTTCCGCTGAGTATGGCAGTAAAGTTATCGATTTCACCGACGAAAGTAACATTTGTATTCAACGAACAGTAGAAGCAAAATTAGCAAATTTCGTCAAAGAATATAAAATTTTATGCAACATAGGCGTAAAATTTGCAGTTTCAGCTAGGATAGTATGTCATCTATTAAATATGGCAACAAAAACAGCAGTTTAAATAAAGGAAGTAACAATACTTCCGCTTGTAGTTAAATCGGCGAACTATGAAATAGTCTGTCAGTAGTCTTTCAAGAAGTAATGATTTCATGGTCTTTCCTGCTTCATATCTAGCACGAATGTAAGTTGCAGCGGAGACAGTAACATTTCTCTACAATAGAGGCAATTATTCAGTATATAAATAAAATACTGTATTACACTATAGCATGGGAAATGACAATTACAGGATAATAAATTGGCAATTTCGGTTCTTAAAATAGTTCAATAAATAAAATATCAAAAGTAACATTCTCAATATAATAAAATAATACAGAATAGTAGCAAAAGTAGCATGACATAAAACACTACAGCATAACAGAAAAAAATCACAAATAATTACGACTTGGCATCATATGTAAAAATTTCAAGAAAAAGCAGTCTTAGAACTTGGCACGAAAAGTATCAATTTCAGCATTTAAAAAATCTACAACATGGCTTCAAAAATCATCAATTTCAAAATTAAGATTCCCACACTACAGTATCATCAAAAGTAGTATTTTACAGAATAAATTCCTACAGCACGGTAACAGAAGTAGCAATTTCATGGGAGAAAGTAACCCTTCCATGCACAGCTGGACGTAATACTGACCTAGCGCATGCAATTTAGCGAGGCGGGAGCCAGAGGAAATTAGCATATTGAAATGAAATGGGAGGTTTGATATCATAGCAAGATGCTCGGTCGCCGTGAAATGGCGGCGTAATGGACGAGAGATTTTTTATGCAATATAATATGTATGTGAATTATTTGTTTGTTATTCCTGAGAGTGTTATTGACGAGTGGTAGGTGAAAGTTGCTGCTGCATGACTGAATGAGGCTGCTGAATGGCGAAAATTGACTACTGCACGGCTGAAAGTGGCTGCTGCATGACTGAATGAGGCTGCTGAATGGCAAAAAGTGACTACTGCACGGCTGAAAGTGGCTGCTGCATGACTGAATGAGGCTGCTGAATGGCTTAAAGCGACTACTGCACGGCTGGAAGTGGGTGCTACATGGCTGAAAATGGCTGCTGAATGGCTAAAATTGACTACTGCATGGCTGAAAGTGGCTGCTGAAAAGCTGAAATTTGCTACTGCATGGCTGAAAGTGGCTGCTGAAAAGCTGAAATTTGCTACTGCATGGCTGAAAGTGCCTGCTGAATGCCTACATTATAGCTGCTGCATGGCTGAAAGGGACTGCCGTATGGCTGTAAGTAACTGAAAGTGGCTAATGACTAAAGCCAGAACATTCCTTGAAATAAATGCTTAATGCTTATTATACTTAAGGTGTTTAAAAACTGGTGAGGTGTTGTAGCGCTTCAAATACTTGTAGGCACTATCCATATTTTTGCTAGCGCTTAAGAATTTTTGTTAGTGCTTAAAAATGTTTGCTCGCGCTTAAGTTGTTCCGGCAATTAGCCTACGTTCAAATTGTTCTGAGACCTTTTCTAATTTAGGGAGCTATCGTGTGCCTACCTATTCATTATAATAATAATAATAATAATATGCATTGTTAGGTACACATATAGAATGGTACACAGGAGACAGCTTAATACTAAAGTTGCATTAGATACTAAGATCAGGTAATACTATCATTATTAACTACACTGCATTGCGGCCCATTGTTTGGCCCCTGCTCGGAAAGAGTATGCGCTGCCATCGGCTATACATGTTAGATAGTTTGTAACCAGGCCCGGCCGTTACGGATCACCTTGACTAAGGCGTTATCAGATTTTTCTATCCTGAGCTGGAGACTCAGCGAGCATTTTCTTGATCTGACTTTGAGATAATCTGTATACTTTTGAGCAAATATCATACTTGCACTAGTAGACCTCGGTACATTCATCAGGCGCCGAAATATGTCATTATAGGCAACGCGTAGGCGTCCAATCGATTTCACCCAAATAATTGCATTAAAACCCTCCACATGACTTGTGCTAAAGTTCTTTAACTGAAAGAGGCATACTTTTCTGCCTGTAATAGAAATGTACATTACCAATACTTGTTACACTAGCTTT